>VXAU01001093.1:87857-293018 GCA_013399695.1 Formicarius rufipectus | reverse complement strand
AAAAAAAAAAAAAAAAACAAAAAACCAAACAAACAAACAAACAAAAAAAAAAACAAACAAAAAACCCCAAACCAAACCAAAACAAAAAAAAACCCCAAGAAACAAAAACAAAAACAAATTTACTTTTTACTCACTCTCAAGCCCAGGAATAATAAAGAACATGAAATAAACTGAAACAAAGTCCTCAGGAAAAAAAATCCAAACTCAAATTACTGCCTAGTCATATTCAGCCTGTCTCTCATGATGTTAAAAATTCTTTTCAGCCCTGGGCATTAGTAGCAGAACAGCAGCAATGAGGATCAGGCAATCTTGCCTGCCAGTCAGAGAGGCATTTAGAAATATGCTGGTTGCACAAAAACTAAAAATAAAAGTGGAATATTTCATAAAGCAACAAAAGCAAGGCAGCCATCATTCCACCAGGCTATATCAGTACAGCTATAGGCTACCAGGTATCAGATATGAAGAGCATTTAGCCCTGTTCAGTGCCATTCCACAAGTGCAAGCAAGGATACAAAAGCAGGCAAAAGGTCAATGGAAAAAACCTGCATTCTTCAGTTTACCTTTACTGACAAAAATAACTTGCAATCAGAAATCCCAAACCACGAGCTTAGCATGCAGCAAGGACCCCTCAGCACTCTGCTTTTTCTTGTAATCCACAGGCAGACTTCTGACATAAGACTTTTAACAATATAGAACCAAATCATGAGCCCTCTGCACCTCCACTCTGAATCCAGCAAAACCTGGGTGTTTTTCCAGTTAAGCTTCAAGCCACCCTGAGTAAACAGGTCAACTCTCCAATGCAGTGGCTGCTCGGCAGCTAATGCTGAAGCAGCACAAGCTGATTTATATTCTGTAGGGTCACTGAAACTCTCAAGTGTTAAACTAAAGTGTCAGACAGGTCCCAGTGGGGCAAGTCTCTGCAGCGCTTGGAGCACCATTTCTTAGGAGAAGTTTCGTCCCTCATTAGAATTCGTTTTGTATTATGGATTTCTTTCTTCCTTCCTTCCTGCCTCCCTGAAGTGGAAGGACTAATTAGAAATAGTTATCACTGTTGACATCCAAAGTATTATTAGAGTGGTAGCCCTGTTAAATGAAAAAGAAATTAATATCTTTACTAGGAGATCATGATAATTCAGGTGTTGTTAGACTCCAGTAGGATGACTTTTAAAGCTTTCCTCTGATTGAGCTCCAGCAACCTGGCTTTCTTGACAAAGAAGAGAGATCTCTGTGTGCACCTATGCATTCACATCAGGGCAGATCAGAGACCATGCAGTATAGCTAATGTAATTTCAATTCATTGAAATTACAGCTCACTCACAAGCACTAATGTGAGAAGGAACCACATGCAAGCCGAGGGGACCTTCGGTAGCTATATGCTATTAAGTCGGGATAAGCAGGTCATGCCGGTGCAGCCTGTATCCACAGAAAATCCGACAGAGACTCCTAGTCATTTACGAAGATGTGTGACATTTTCATTCTGCCTTCAGACTCTGATAGAATCGAAATAGTCTAGCTTCACACCTTTTAATCTACATCCCTTTGGGGAGCAGGGGGATATTTGCTGCTGAGGGAAAAGGAAACCTTTTCGTACATATTTAATTCTCAGCACCTAGTAATCTATTCAACCTGCTAACCAACTTTACGTATGTAACTTCACTGCTGAGCAGTAGATAGAATGATGTTTGAGGAAGGGAAAAAAACCCAAACAACCTAAATCACATTTAGAGATTGCAGGTTGATTCCAGTATCAAAATGGAAACAGAAATAAAATGTCCAGAAGCTTAGGAGAAAAAAAAACAAACCACAAAACCCTCTGAGTGTCCCCCAAAAAGCCTTGTAAACTCTACATAAGTCTTCATATAGTGCAATCCTTCCTTCCATCTCCCCAAACAATTATCTTCTCTGTTCATGATTGCTTTTAGATTGTCATTGACAGCATGTTATATTAAGTCAGTCTCTAATATTAGATGCAATTATGATACATGACATTATAATAGTTTTTAAAGTAAGATTCCACTTGAAGGAGTCACCTTAGATCTATACCTTTCTAAGGCTGTTTATTGCTTTTGTGATTGTGCTATCAAATATTCTTTGTATACAAGTAGCAAGGTGCTAACAGCCAGATCCAAAATAGATAAAAGGAGCCAAACATTTGAGTAACCTGAATTACAATGTCTGCAATAAGACCTATACTCTAGAAACACCTCCCCAGCTGCTTCTTCAACTCAGTTCTGAAAAGCACTGGAGTTATATTTTTTCTTGATTTAATTTCTGGCTCCCCAGGACTATGTTCTGCCTCTGTACAGTGGCAGAATTAAGTCTATTATTGTTAACTGCCCCTATGCCAAACAGACACCAAGAAACTAGGAAAATAGATGAACTATAGATGCTATTGGAGCCAAAGTGATTCTGGATCCCCCACTGGACATACTGGCACACTGCCAAGTTTAGTGGAAATTAAAACATTTTGTGGATTTACCTCAGTATTCCCAGTTATAATTTATATCTCCCAGACTTAAAAAACTGGACCATAACCTGATCTTTCAAATTCAAACATCACATTCAAAAAGTTTCTTTATCAGATTGTGCAATGAATGACGCTGACTTGGGCCTTCTGTCTTGAATAAAGGGATGTAACACTGTCTCCTCAGTGGCAACACACAACTGTAACCCACTGGCAATCCATTGGGACTATGATCCAGCTACTTCACAGTTAAAATCAAAACAGCACTAGAGTTAACACCAGAAAACAGATTTAGAGGGAGAAGGAAAAAAATCAACAAAAATAAGATGTGACAAGTGCTTATTTACGTAGTCATTTTTCAGGAGCTGAGCGGCACTTTAATACATAAATGCATTGTACCTTCAGTAAAACCTTCCTCCTGAATAGCTAATAACTTATATTTAAGTGCTTTCACCAATGAACTAACTTACTTTAGTTACTGTGAAATCATTTTTATTATCCTTCTGTCCAAAAAAGTTGGAGGTAGCTAAAATCATTTTGGTGCACCTCCTGCAAGGTAGTGAATTATTGAACACTGGAGGTAGAGTGGCTGCACTGAGGAAAAGACAGATAGTGAGGGCACTTTCACTGTTACTGGGAAGATGGCTTGAAGGGAAGGCAGGAGCCCTGGAAGCATCTGCAGGATCATATCTTAGTGATGAGAGCAGTGGAAAAGACCAAAGCCAACTCACCAAAGACTGAAATATATAATTGTGCAATAACAACATACGGAGATGCCAACTAAGCATGTAAGCAAGTTGCAGATGTTGCTTTGTGGCACAGCACCTGTATCCCAGCTCACTCTCCTGGGTATTTAAGGCCCCAGTTGAAATGGTACCCACATGCCGCTGAAAACAGTATGTGCTGGTGGTTAAATAATATGCAGAGATCAGGAGAAACATAACACATCAGAGCTTGCAAAGGACTTGTTTTCTCAAAGGGGAATCACACTGCTTCTTCCCCAGCTGTGAGTGAAATAAATCTAACTGGGAATCTGGCAGTCCTCTACTTAATTCAAGAAACTCGACCTGCTGTCAGTAACCTCAGCACTCAGATCGTTAAGCCTCTCTTAGCTGATCAGTTTGTCCCCTGCAGCAGTTCCTACCACAGAAATTCCCACTGACACCAGTAAGGAAAGCACCAAACAATTACAGGTTGGCCTGCTGTTTGAACTCGCTAACTAGATGCTCATGATTTGGAGAGGTATTTCTGTCTGTTCAGGCCACTGGCAGTTTTAGAAGGCAGAATGTCTTTGCTGTCAGCCCAGTGGAGACAAGAAGGCTTCCCACCATCCAGCATTAAGGACAGAGGACTGACCTGACCAAAGACACCAAAACTGGACTCAGCGTCCTCTGGAACACTGGCTTTAGGACACCAACATGGAGTGGTATTAAAACACCAGTATTTTGTATTGTGCAGCTCTCTAAACATTCAAGACTATTTAAACTATGATTTTAAGTTCAGCTGCACCTCAGACTTTATAAAAAGCAAACAAGCAAAAAACACACATACGAACTATTGCAGGGTACTTCCCTGATGTGACTCTTGCTATTATACTTCTGCCATCTGTCCTCCCCGCTGGATCTTGTAGCATAGGACAATTCAGTTTGGTAGGAACACCAGGAGGTCTTTAGTCTTACCTGCGGCTCAAAGGAAGCCCACTTGCAGGATCAGAGGAGGTTGCTCAGGACTTTATCCAGTGGGTCTTGAAAATCTGCCAAGGTAAGAGAACACTTACCCTCTCCAGGCAACCTGTTTCACTGTTGGACTGTTGGGTGAAACAATATTATTTATGCTTAGCCTGCACTGCTCCTTTCAATTTGTGCCCATTTTTTCTCAACCTCTCAACATGCATTACTGGGGAGAACCTGGGCCCATGTTCTTTATGACCTTATGATGCTGGGGGCTGCTGAGGTTCCCCAGCAGCTCTCTCTTCTTCAGAGTGAACAAACCCTGCTGCCTTTTGCTCTCCTCACAGGGCAAGTGCTCTGGCCCCCAAGCATTGGGGTCACCTTTGCTGGACCTGTTGTGGTTGGCCAAGTAGGGTAGAGCTGTTTCTGCTGGTCTGATGACCATACTCCTATTCACACAGCTAGGAGCCTGTTGTCCCTCTCTGCTACCAGGACATGCCACTGGCTCTTGTTCTTGCTGTGCCCTGGGTCCCTTCCAGCAAAGTGCTCCCCAGCCCAGCATTCCCCAGCCTCTTGCACTGCAAGGGATACTTCCTTCCCAGGCACCAAGCTCTGCACCTGTCCTTGTTGAATTTCATAAAAGGTTCCTGTCATCCCATTCCTGCAGCCCCTCCAGGTCACCGTGGATGTCAGGCCCTACCTCCAGCATGTTGAATGGTTCATGCCATTTGGCATCATTTGTAAACTTGATGACAGAGCTCTCGGTCTCCTTCTCCAGGTCACTGATAAATTTGTTGAACAGGAAAAGACCCAAGACAAACTAGCCTTTGAACAGAGAAAGACACCTCAACCACTTTCATCTGATTCCTGTCATTCAGACTTCTTACTACTGAGTTCTTCACTAGAATTTTATGTTTCTTTCATAATATCATAGAATCATAAAATGGTTTGGGTTAAAGGGACCTTAGAGATTCTCTAGTCCAAGTCCCCTGTGACAGACAGGGACACCTTCCACTAGACCAGGCTGGCTCAAACCTCCATCCAGCCTGGCCTTGAAATACTTTTCCAGGGACGGAGCATTCACAGCTTTTCTGGACAACCTGTACCAGTGTCTCACTACCCCCATAGTGAAGAATTTCTTCCTAATATTGTATTACTCAAATTGTATTCACTGAAATGTTTAGGACCTTTACCATTCTTTGCAACACACACTGTAAATGCATTGCCAGATGTAAGGAACATCCAGGTTGCCCAAATTAAATCCAGTAGTAGGGGGAAATCACTACATCCAGAACCACACTTTATGCAATATTTAAATCATACAATCATTTTGGAGATCTTTGCCACTATTTTAAACTAATTTGTTAGATGCAATACTTGCTCTATTAAAAGGAAAAAATCCACCTAATTAACCTCTCCTTGTATAAGTTAGTAGATAAATAAGGAAACTATAATAGCATAGCAGAGAGGTTTAATGTCTCATGAAGCTGTACAGCAATTACTCTGTACCACAACTAACTTGAAAAATCTTAAGAATATTAATCAGGTGATGCTACCACTGTCAAAATTGTATTTCTCATTCTAAGTACAGTTTTGTGATTCCCTAATAATAAAGGAAGTAGGTGTATTGCTATCTAGGCTAACAATTCAAGTTATTCACCAAAGAAGTTTCTCAGTCTATGGTTCATGGACCATTAGCAATCAGTAAGACATCAAATAATGATTTAAAATTCCCTCCCTCCTACTCAATGCCCACAATGTAAAATACAAAAGTGTATTTTAAATGTAGCTGAAATTTTAATCATCTGCAAACAGAAAACTTTATTTGGACAGTATCAAAAAAGCTCTGACATTTTTTATGTCCCCTCATTTAAAAAAAAAAATGGGTACATGGATCTTGTACAAATACAGTTATGATGACAGAACAGTGTCACTTTTTCTTCAAAAGATTTGTAACTTCATCCTATGTATCTATACCAGAGGAAAACTGAGTATAAACTCAATAAGGAGGATAAATTGGAGATATTTGGGTGGTGTGTGTTGTTTGACCTTTTTTTTTACTTGGTTTCCTATTTATGCAACATAATTAAATTAAGACCTGCAATTTACTTTGGCATTATTCTCGCTGTCTTGATCTGATTCGGAAAAGACAAAAAAAAAAAAAAAATCAAGAAAAAATGTTATTTTAAAAAAGTGTGCTCCAGTACAGATGCAAAATTTCATGCAGGATCCTGAAAAGCAGTGTATACTTATATATACGTGTACATACACACACACACACTGTTGCTTGATAGCAATCATTAAAATGACAAAGTTAAAAAGTCCCAAGACTGTGCTGGTCATGATGCTGATTCACAAACATGTCTTTGCAACCTACACAACCAGACCTGCTGTTTATGACCAAAGAAAAAGAGTAGTTTTGTCATCATTCAACTATAGTTCTGGAAGATGTTGCTGGTGATTTAGTGCCACTCTACCATGCTGTTTGTCAAAGTCAGAGAGCCTGGCAGACAGAATCTCACAGAAGAGTGTGAATTAAAGGAAAGGTCCTAAAACCCAACATGTGGGAAGTGAGGCTCCTAAGGAAGTCAGTAATAACTTCAGCTGGTGAATTTTGACACCATTTCAAGGTCTTAAGCTGACTGGAGCTCAGTACTCAGGCCCAGAGATCTTGCAGGCTTTATGAACCTTCCATCCTGCATCAAGGGGCAGCTTTAACAAGGCACAGAAGAAGTGCCATCACCTCCTCAGCCCAGCTTCATTACGAGTTTCATCCAAGTAGCAGGTCAGATATTGAGATTTTCACACCAAGGCTGATGAGGTACCCTACAACCACAGCTACCAGATCAGGCTTTTCAGGGATTTTAAGGCACCAGATACCCAATCTGTGGATTTAAGGATGAGAAGAGCTGAACTAAGCAAAGACCTTGCAAGAAGGAAGCAGAAATCTGAACACATAGCAGAGTAAATTTTTATCTTTAAAATTACCTGGGATATCAGGCAAAGCTTTTGTGAATCATGTCTTTGTTTTTCTCAATGCTACCCACGTCCCACCCTAAGCCAGTGAAAGTTTTGCAAGTTGCACTCACGCAAAGACAGATACTCAGATTTACTGGGTCTTTTTGTGGACCCATGCCTAAGTCTGCTGTATCAAGGGTAAACAATGAAGTATCTGGCAAAACTTCCTAGCCCAGCTGAACATCAATTCAGGTGCTGTTCTGCAAGGCACTCTCCAAAGACATTCCTTAGTCCATTTTGAGTACCAGCAAACAACAAACTGAGCAGCATTGTAAGATCTGCCTTTCCCTGTCCTTTGTTCATTCCTCCAAATATCATTTAGTAGGTAAAGTAAGCTTTGCAAGTAAACATGAGAAAAAAAATGCTGTGATGTTATAGCACTGGACATACAAAGGGGATGAAAGGGGATTCTCTCACAACTGCTACTCATGAGCTTCATTCATTTTACAGAATTTTGCAAATATAGGACTGGCCATTAAGTTTTTTGTTTGTTTTTAATTTCTTAATTTATCAAATTTGTTAATTGGTCAGAAGTCTGCTCTGAAAATAATGGAGAAAGCAGAATTAGAACTTGGTTTTATTTATTTTTGTTAAGGATAATTTCCCACATAAATGAAAGTCAGAAAAAAAAGTTTTGTCCAAAATAATCAGATACAAATAATAAGATCAGGACAGAAGTTATCAACAACAGAATGTCACAAAATACCCCAAACCCTGTGCTTCGTACAAAGACATGGGAAATTAATTTTTAAGAACAGAACAAGTAGTCACTTTTATTGCATTTGTTTCTGCCGATAATTTAGAATAGTTCTTTGTACCTCATTTTACTCAAGATAAAAAAAAAAAGGACAATCATATGATAAAAACAGAATGATTTTGCTGACTACCATTCACATCAATTTTGCTTTTGCAGAATGAATCATATCACTTACAGATTCCACTTCAGAAAATCAGAAACTCCATCTCACTTCTCCAAAAATGAAAACTATCATTATTTTTTGCTAATAGACTAGTGAAATGAATTACTTACTTCAAAAGTGCATCAATTGATGGTTACTCCTTACAAAAGAACCAATTAAAGCTACTGCATAGGAATAAACTACTTTCTTTAAAGCTTCTTGCATTAGAGCATTAGTTAAGTAATGCAACTGTAGTACTCACACAGCGTATGCTGTTCCCAGGCAGGTTTTTCCCTGCAATCTTCTTTGCTTTCTCCAGTGAAAACTGTGCCATGTGCCTTGCCACTCTAATTGCAATGAAGTCTTTAAACTACCTAAAATTAGTATTTTCTTTTAGGGTGAACTTACATTTTTTTCATCTCCCTTTAATGAAAGCAAGGGAATTGGGACAAAGTATGTGGAACTTGATAAAAAAAGAATTCATATTCTTTCTTCCTTTCAAGGAATAAATCCATATAATCTGAACATCCACCACTGGATGAGCTACAAATGCATGTTCTGGTTGATAAATAACTAAAAGCATCCAAACTCATATTAACTGCTCTTAGCCACTTACCTCTGGCTAAATAAACTAGAAAATGGAATATTTAAATTTTATACTTGTAGCACTTCAAGTTGTTTGATGTACCTTAAACAGTTGTATGAATGGACAACAGAAAGTTTTTCAGTCTTGCACTGAATCCACTAGACTGTCTCATCTCATCATCATCCTCTCAAGAGAGTTAATTCATCTGCAGACAACTTACTGGCAGCAATCTGTACCAGCCAAGTGCCCCAAATAGCACCTATTCTCAGCGGTCAATCGAAACTTAATCCCTTTAAAGTCTGAGATCCATGACATCAGCACTACCCAAAGCCAGCAGTAGGTTGCTAGAATGCTACATAAGGAGATGTATATATGCTTTGGGATATGAAGCACAATGCAGAGACGTGAGCATTACTGAAGAACTAACTCCATAAGTGCACCTGGAGCCATATGAAAGCAGGTACCTTCCCATTTGTTCCCTGCCGTGTCAGTCCTACACTAGGCTCAGATGACTGGACTGACCTAGACAAGCACAGCCAATGAAATCCATCTAAACTCCATGCCACATGGACCTACCTTCTTCAGTTCCACTGCTGTGAAAACCCCTGCACTATCCCAACTGCTACAGAGTAAACATACTCTGTGACTTGACAATTTCATATTGCTCCTTTAATATGCAAAAGAACTAAGCAAAACAAAGAATCTTCCTTCATAGTTCCAAGCCCCATATATACAGCTGATGAAAGCTGCAGTCCGTAGTCCCATTAGTCATTTTGTCCTGAGTTGCAAGTCTCAAACCTCACTCATGAAAAACCCTACTATTTCACAAATGAACAGATTCAAATGTAAGGTGGTGCCAGAAACTTCTCATACAGGGTCTGTCTTATTTCCTGGGTCAATACACCGTCACAGACTTTCTCTGACAACCCCATAGAGTTGTTTCTTCACTAATGAAGAAACAACACTATATTTAAGACTACTTTTTAAATTTCATTAAAGATAAAAAATTTAATGAAAGAAGCAACTACTTCTGCAAAAAAAGAAAAAGAAACACACAGTAAGAGAACTTTTTCAAAGATTGTAAGGGATCATATTTAATTAAAAATACACTAAAATTGAGACAATCACAGAACATCTCAGGTTGGAAGGAACCCATAAGGATCATCAAGTCCAACTCTATGCTACTTGCAGGACTGTGACTTTTCATAACTTTACATAATGGTAAAACATATCAGTTTGCTTTTAAATCACCTTAAAATTTTAATTGTGACAATAAATAAACAAGAATAAGAAATTGCGCACAGCAAGAGGACGTGAAAGCTATTGTGCAATGTATCTACTGAATCTCCTATCATCCAAGGCTTCAGATTTCAGTTTCTGGCACTGGATTCCAACAAGTCTTTTGCTTCATTTATTTTTGTTGCTAAGTAAGGTGATCCACCTGAGAAGGGAAAGGGAAAAGGAATACTGTTTACACATCAGTATTAAGTACCAAACTATTTTGCTTCCAGCATCCCTTTATTAATCACTTTTATTAGCTTCTTCTTCTTACATAGATCCTTTTGGTACAACTGCTTAATAAATGACATTGATAAGAAGCAAATTAATTGATAAGGAAACATGAGAAATGCACTCAAAATTGAAGTCACTGAAGAATAATGCTGAACATTCTGTCCCAGAGAGAAAAATGAAATTTAAGAACACTTTACATCACTGTGATTTAGACCTGCAGTGCAATGCTTAGCAAATATATGAAAGGTCAGCTGTCTTGAACATTCAAACCAAACAGATAGTATTTCCACTCACCCCAAAAACTGAGAGGGAAAATGTAAAAATAATTTTGACAAAGAACTCTTAGGTACGTGCACACACATATTTCCTCCAACAAGCATCTCCTGTGCGGGATGCCCAGAATAACCAGCCAGAAACCATCACATTAGCGCTATTTAAACATGGTGTGCCTTCTAACTTCCAGTCCTGAACACTGTCATTGCTTTACGCTCCATCAAACAATCTGATTACAGTTCAGCAATCTTTTTGTGGGGTTTTTTTTTTTTTTTACTCTCCCCTTGAGTGCCAACCATCTGTCTACAGTCACCAAAAATGACATTACAATGTCTATATCAGTAACTTAGCACTTAATATAATACACCTATTTTTTTTCATGAAAATGTGAATCCAGCAGTACTGTGCACTGAATAGCCTTTTCCAAGGCATCTGTTCAAACTTAAGTTTTTCATTCACCATGATGTTCATTCTATTAATCAGAAAAGACAATGATAGAAGAAACATGCAGAGCTAGTTGTAGACACATATAAATAAAATCAAAAAGGCAAGGTTCGTTTAAAGACTTCTTCAGGATATTCCTGCAGGAATTCAAATCAGTATAAAGTCATTTCATGGTGTAGTTAAACAATCAGAAAAAGTAATGAAGTTCTTTTTCATGTTTTGGTCTTGTTTGAATGTAACCTTAATAGGTAAGACACACGGGAGGAAAGTGAGGCAGGGCAACGGGTGGGTAATGAACTGGCTACTGAAGAAAAGAATTTATTTTTTCCTTTTTTAAATCAAGTAGCTTTTAGCAACGAACAGCATTTACTACATTGAGTATTGCTTCTTTCAAGGAGTAGATAAGAGGATCAAATAAACAAAAAAGACTAAAACCTGCAAAAAACTATGTGTTCTAAGTAATTTTTAAATGAGCATAGATTTTTCTACATGTCTAGAGTACAGGACCTTAAAGTAAATTCAAATCTGTTAGAAGTGTTTTCACTACATTTACATTCTTAAGTGCCATATTAATTTTGCAGCCCTCCGATGAGACGAAATTCAATCTCATGACTGCCTAAGTGTTTATTTATAATTAGGGCAAGTCCAAAAGGCTTCACTCTTCCTCTTTTTCTGTGAGGAAATATTCTTTCATGAAACTAATAACCGATAAATTAACAAACAATGCATAAACATAAAAGCACTTTAAAATTGAATTGTAAAAGTTAATAAGCAACCACTTTACTAGTACTCACTGGGGATATTATTAGGCAAACTTCTATATATTTTTTATTTACTTCTAATAATCCTCTCTTCAACAGTTTGGATTTCAGATAACACATGTAACTGAAAAAAACCTGTAATTGCTGCCCTTTCTTCTATCAACTCCAGCTGGTAAAATATTACTTTATAATGGCATTATGACATTGAATAGTAATTTTAAAAGCATATCTGTGCTATGCATAGCTAGAAGAAATCAAGATCTACACACAAGCAAACAAGTTCAAGATTACTCCAGGCCCTTGCTCTGCAGCTGCAGCTATTACACAAGCTTTTTTCTACAGTCCTGCCAGAAGAGCTTCAGTGGCAGCACAGAGGCAGAAATCCCTTCAACTGGTGTTCCTACTGAGAAAATGCTCCATCTTAATACCAGGCAGGAGGGCTCACTACATCCATCCAAAACCTACACTGTGCCCAGTTGCAGGTGCATTACAGCTGTAAGAGCAGTCGTTAAAATCTTTGCTAGGGTCATTAGGATCTTCCTAACAGGAACTATCTATTTAGGTATATTAAATACCCAAACAGAGATTCACAATTCTTTCTAGCTCACATCTCCAAATACCAACAACAAACTTAGAAGCTCATTATTAAAAAATTTCAAATAGGTACTCTGGTGGTTAAGAGGCCTTTGACCATCATAATATATTAGAAATGCAGAAGAGAATTTCTTTTTCTATGTCTGTGCAGCTTACACATCATAAAAAGTGTAAAAAATGAAAGCATGATATCAAATAAGCAGGACAATTTTAAAATTAAAACTGAGGAGTGAAGATAGAAAATTATCAGCTAAACACTGTTCATGGCCAGTGGTTACAGTTACCTTTTCATTTTCTTAAAATAGGTTGCTGACAGGGAGTCCTGTAATATAGTCAAAAAGATATAACCCCCCTCCAATTTCCCCTTTTGACTTCTGAAATACAGTGCAACTCTTCACCATCTGTTATTTTTAAGTAGAAACAGCAATGAACATATGGGCTTTCTTTCTCAACCAGCTGTAGTGTAGTTAAAGTTATAATAATAGCCTTTCTCTAAGATAAATTTACATTAAAAACCTGGCCACTAAAGCAACAGTGCCCAGCCTTATTCTTTCCAAGTGAATTCCATAAAGTCTGAAATTCATCAATGATGTACTTAGTAACTGCAGAACATTTCCCCACAGAAAGTTACTTTCATGCATGTGACTAGTCCATCAGGGTTCAAAACAGGAATGTCAAATTAATGTAAAATTTTTATAGCTTATTTTTCTTAATTTTTGAATAAGTTTTTGAGAAGTGTAGTAAGCTGGTCCCTGAGCTCATATTTTTAACTTAAGAAGCAGAAGTACAGAAAACAAAGAAAGATAAGTAAAACTGTCATTCATAAAGCCCAGTTTATCTAAGAGAAGACCCACACAATCTCAAGTCAATAAATAAAAAAACTTGCATTCAGTGTGGCCATCTACACACTCAGAAAACCTAAAGGATCTCATTTAAACCTCTTTCTTTCCAGCCCTGATCAAGAAGAGAAATAATTATTTACCTTTATCAGGATGATTCAAAATCATGATTTTTCTATGGGCGGTTCTGATTTTGTCCTTGCCAGCATTTGGACTGCAAAAGTAAACGTAAGTGCTTACCAGAATTGCTCAGACTAAAAATTAACAGTTGACACAGGTTTCAAAAATAATTAAAACTTGAGATTTTCACCATCTTGTGGACAAAACATAACACTGCACTTCTAAGGAAGGAACAATAACAAAGACATGTAAGACACAGAGAATGACATTTTTCAAAAGCCCATGTATATCACACATACAAATATCTTTCAGATTTTTCTAAAATGCAATACATCTACGCATTTAAAATCAACAATTTTGAGGGGCTGGGGGTGGGAAGGAAAGCCCCAGCAGTTCTAGGGTGTATTTGGTTGGTTATTCTAGCATTAAATGCAGAAACCCCCCCATTTTTCCTCCAAGAAAATTAACATTTTTATGACCAGTGACAAAACAAATATTTAATATGATCACATTTTGTTCTACTGTAAATACTTTTATAGCTGCTATAAATATTTCCTCTTTCTGCTGGGGCCTGAAAAAAAACCTCCATGTTGTTATTTTTGCAAAGCCATTTAGTGCATTGCATTCAGGGACATGCTGATTTACAGGTGCTACCCACATAATATTGTTTCTTTCAATGACAGATACATAAAATATGTACTTGGCCTGAATTAAATACGTCCCTTACCAGACAAATAACCACTTATGGATGCAGTATGCCAACATAGTAGGGCCATGGTATGTAAAAGGACAGATCAAATGGTTTAGTTTTTTGTAATTTGTTAGTATGCAGAAATGAATCAGTGTTTTCCACTTCAGGTGACTTCTTAATCAACGATGATTCAATTAATTAATCTTTCTGTAGATACTGTATGAATGCAAGGTATCAGCCCACCTAAATTCCTGAGGTAAACAACCTCTCTAATTATTATTCTGCCACAGTGAAATCAGGGTATGTTGCAAAAATAGTTCACAAAACTGCATAAGAAAAGAATACTTCAATGGAAAAGAAATTAGCCTACAAAATAAGAATCAAATGGTGCGTGAAAGACCTTGACCTAAATAAATACAAAAATGAAATTATTTGTTGTCAGACAACTAAAAATAATATCTATATTTTTATTTGTAAAAAGGAAAGCTGATATACCACATTTAGAAATTCCAACGGTCAATGCGTAAGTGGGGAAAAGTGGCAGTCACATATTACAGAAAATCATGTAGGTCTGCTCTGAGAAGCAAATGTGAAAATGGTGGTTTATGTTACATTTGCTTAGTTTATGAGATATTGCTTATCCCACAGTTAGACTGGTCTCTAAAAATTCTTAATCACTATAAAAAAATACATATAATGCCAAAATGACATTTTGCTTGACTCACAACCTGAGTCACACCAACATCATAATGGCTTCTAACATCAACAACTGGCTGAGAAGTCTATCACCGTGGTGGCAATAGTTGGTAGGCTGGAGGCCAGGGCTGACATTCAGGGGGATCTGAGGAAGCTGCACAAAACTCCTCAAGGGCAGGTGCAGAGCTTAGTGCTTGGGAAGGAAGTATCCCTTGCAGCTCTAGAGGCAGGGGAATGCCAGCCTGGGGAGTGGCTCTGCCAAAAGGGACCCGGGGCACAGCAGGAACATTCCTCCACTGCAGTATGTTACTATGCCTTCAATCCAAACACAAGTCATATATTTTATGAGCATTTTATTGTTTGCTTTTTAGTTTAAGCAGAACATTAGAGTAATTTATAAGCCATTAGAAGTCTTTTACAAAAAAGTTATGATTTTGGTATGAGCATTTCACATTCTGTCAACCTGCATCTGCTTCACTCAATACTGGCTAAACCAAAACACATTGATTGATGCAACATACCTACCTTACACCTAAAATAAGACTTGCTTCTCGCCTACTCATTTTCTGTTCAAATCCTCCCTTATAGTACGATGAAAAACTCTAAAAAGAAGAAAGGGAAAAAAAGCAATAATTAGTTTCATGTACAAGGTGCCAGGAACTAAATCGTATTTGTATGACCTCATTCACAGCATTACATTCATCTATAATTTATTTCAAAGGCATGTAATGACTGCAGACCAGATTATATGAAAGGACTTCTCCTGACTGTTAACATATGCAAAAACTGACTTAAAAATAACTATTTGTGCTTTCAAAATCTTCCTGTGTTTTCAAAACTTTCCTGTGTTTTTACAATCTTCTACTCTTAATAAGAGATATTAATAGCTACAATCATTAAAATCCTGCCTTCAGACAAAAAAAGTCCAGAATCAAAGTAAATACTAGCAGACTGATACAGTGTTTGTGCTGGAAAGGGCAAGGGAGGGAAAATGGGAGATTTGTTGAAAACAGCACTGGTACCATCATAACTGAAAATGACGGAAGTGAAATTATGGAGAGTTACTCCACTTATTTCTACAAAAACAGTAGTAAAAAAAAAAAAAAAAAGAGATAAGAACAAACAGATACAGTATACTAATGGAAAGCCAGTATCTTTTTTCACATGAAGGAGTTTTACTTCAGAAAAAATATGAGTTCTTTGAAGGAAATCTGAAAAATAACAAAAGAAAAAAACAAACAAAAAAAAAAAGGCTTTGCATAAAGCTACAACTTCTGGTTCAGAAAATCACCAAGTTGGGCAACACTGGAAGGTAACAGAAGTATATGGGGAAATCCTAACCAACTTTTGCCTTTACATCCTTCCCCTGACACAAGTGACTGACAATGATCAGATAAAGGATTTGGGGTTAATTTTTTTAAACTTACTGTCATGTGAGACTTTAAGAAGGGAAGAAAAAACAACGGGCAAAGAACATTAGGAAAGAAGAGTAAATCATCACAACAACTAATTGTCATATGAAATAGTTTGAAAGTATATTTGTCAACTATAAAACTAATTTAAGAAAAAAAAAAAACACCAAAAAACCTGAACCACCACTGATGGTTAGCAGTGATCTCACAGTATGAGGCAGCAGACACAGTTCCAAGACAGCCTGCCTTGGGGAACTGGCACACAGAAATCACTCAAAAAAACTGAATTTTTTTTCCTCAATGCAAAATCTATCAACTGGGGAAAAACAAGCTTCTTTTGTTGCTATCAAAGGGAAGTCTAGCCTGAGAGCTGAGATTATTTTCAAGTGTTCATTTTGCCCACAAGTAAAAATGTTCCCAGCCCTTAAAAAAACACTCTCCTCACTAAACATAGTCATTCAAAGTCAGTGAGAATTTTGCCTTATGTCTACACAAACTCTCTTATGTAATTTCAAAAGCATTAAAGCATTTAAAGGGCTCTGTCTGTGATATCTATGTAAAGCCTTTAATTAAACTTAGGAAGGACATTCACTCAAAAGTGTAGTTCAGAAATACCTATTGCTACCATAAAGTCCCATACAGCCACAGAAAAGATTTCTGTAAAACGAATTTTACCTTCCTTCTTGCCACTGCAAACCATGCACAAAATAACTGTAAAAAAAAACAACCTACTGTAACACTGGAGGTATCAAAGCTGAAGTAACTGTGTACGTGGCATTCCTACAACCGTTGAGGAGCCGCTTCTATAGCTACAGGGTAAAAAACCAGGTCTATAACAGTGCGCATCGACATTACAGGTCAGAGTATGCAACACTAATGCTTAAGATTTGTAGCATATAGATTTTTAATATAGCTGTACAGTTTCTAACACTTTAAAACAGCACTTAACAGTTATTAAACCCCTCTCTCATGCTTCTTATAAAATTCTCTAAATTCTTGAAATTTTGTTTAATATTCTTTTCAAGGAAAAAGATTTTAGCAAGGACATCTTGTTTGGGGCACATACTTAGAAAAGCACAGTAAGATATTGCTGTAGCCAAAGCAGGAGGCCCACAAACCTTGGGGAAGCTTCAAAGAAGGCATGTGATGTGAAGGTGAGGATCATGAAGAAGTAGGAGGTCTTGAGACCTCCGACTCAGTTCTGGGGAGGTGTGCCAAGGGGCAGACCTGAGAGAGGCTCTAGGGTCAGACAATTCTCTGGTTTGATGTATCCATTAGATATGATAATTAATTAGTGTTATAATTTTTTAGGAGTCTTGTACTGCATGGTGCACTTATGTATTTAGGGTACCTTGAAGTGCTCTAAATAAAGGCCTCTCTATTTTATCTATACTAATATGGTCTGGAAAGTTCTTTTCTTCCATTTTAGGTATCAACACTAAGGCAACACACAGGGCTTCTCTGGTTCTTTGAGAGGAAATGATCCTAATGATTTAATGGCCAACAGATAACACCCTCGAGGAGGCAGAACAGCACAGAAATTCAAACAACTACTACAGCCAGGAGAGAAAAGCACATTTTAATGTCCTCTAAAAGACTTTTCCAGAACTTCTCCCAAAGCAGCCTAGGTGCAGATGGTTTCTGAAAAGGTTTATTCTTCTTTGCCCTTCAACTCTGATATACAACCTAACACAGTAGAACTCTGGGTCACTATTCATGTAGAAAAGAGCAATATTTGAATATGTCTACCACAGCTTGTCTCTGTTCTTGGTAGATTTCATCTAAGATACTATTTGAAATACAAGAATAGGGAGGAATGGCTATAGGCTTACATACAGAAATACTTTTTCATGTTTTTAAAGTCTAATTTGTTGACTATTCTGACCTCAGGAAGCATTGGTTCGGTTCACTACCAAGAGGAATGAAACAAAAGAAATTCTGGTGTCTGTGTCCTTTCACACATAAACAAAAACAGTTTGTTGAATTGGTCTTCAAGAAAAAAACCCAAAACAAACAAAAAAACCCCCCAAAACAACAAAAAACACAAAACATTTTCTTCTCAGAAGTGAAGGATATAGAAAAGAATAATCAATTCTTAAATTGAGACTGGCATCTTAAACAGAATTTATAGTAAAAGGATATCAGACATAAAAGCCACTTTTTACCACTGTCTAGAAAACAGGGGAAGAAACATTGAGCCTTCATTTTAGGAAACACCTTGGCAAATTTCTACTTCTCTAATGAAACAACTTTTGCATACTACTCAAATTAATGCATTTTTTCCTGGTTGTAAATTCTAAGTAATAGCTTCAACGATATTCTTCTGCTATGAGAACTTCTCAATGAACAGGTAGTTCGAGATACTTGATTATTCATACACTCCAGCAATTGCAAAGAAAATTCTGTACTGAAAAAAATTACTGAAATGAACTCTCCATTTCTTTGTACTATATGGGGGAAGGAAATTTAATTTACTTAATTTTCTTGCACATTGTTACTGTTTAGCAACTTCTGTAAGCAAATTCTCCTTCTTGAACAAACGCTATTAATAGGTTTGGGGGAGGGACAGAAAATTGCTGCACTTGCTTTGCAAATGTCTGTTCAGTCCTGCAAATTTTCAAAAGCAATCAGCTAGGAAAATCCAATGCACATGGATCATGACATCTTTGAGATACATCTGGTATACCACAGGGAAAGCATAATCACTGTTTCCATGCCAGTTAACAGACTGAAAACACCAAAACTGAGACCATACATCACATCACATAGGAGCAGTGAGTTTTTCTGAAAACTCTTTATGTTGTTGTTCCAGCACCAATACAGTCCTCCATTGAAAAGGTAACAAACACTGGAAGGGGGGGAAAAAAAACACAAAAAAACCCCAAAAAAAACCCAACAAAAAACAACAAACCAAAACCCAAACCAACAAACCCAAAAACAAACAAACAAAAAAACCCCCACAAACCCAAACTCTGACAACAAGCTATTTAGAAGCAGTGATATAATATAATGTACAATTTCGCTGACATCAACTTTAACTTCCTTAAATTTAGTTAAGAAAAAAAAAATGGACTGCAAATCACAGTGTTCTCTGAAAACTTTATTTTCAATTAAGGACAAGAGAGATGGTTGCTAATCTTACCTGTAAACTCAGAACTCAGAGTCTGAGCAGAATCAGACCCAATAAGGGAAACACAGTGCAAAAGTCTACTGATGCACTATAGAAGACATGCATTTCGTACGGAACACAGTATTTTTAGGAGTGTAGGATTTGAGTATTTTTACAGTTCATTTGGCAGAGAATTGCTGTTTCTGTCATCAACATCTTCCTTCCATCCATCCACCTACCTACCTACCTTTAATATAATTCATTCAACAGAGAAAGGTAATGAACGTTATTGAAATACCCTTTTTATTTCACATTTTAATGACATATTAACATTATAATTAATGGCATTAATTCTGAGGAAGAAAAGCCATTTGACTGCTTAGTGCCATGCACATTCTACTGGCAACAGGCTCCTGTCACTACGCGGAGAAACAAAACAGTGTCAGTAGCATTTATGATGACAGTGACAAAACTAGGCTCAAACTGAAAAAGCATTTCTCTTAAAATGAGCATTATGGCTTCTCATAATATTTCCTCTAATGTCCTTCTCCACTGAAAGAAAAATGGTAGAAAACTTCAAGGCTAAATTACAACAGGATTTGCGAATACATATTCTTAAATATGAAGAAACTGCCTTGAAGTTAAATGCAAGGTAAAAATTCAGAATAAAACATAACACTTTTACTTACTATTTTTGACTAAAATATGAGTGCAATTGTTGACTGTCCACATCACTTATTTAGGCAAGTAAATAGGAAGCGTCAAATACTCAAGATACATCAAGCAGCATTTTAAATGATCACTTCATAATTGCACAACTTGACTTTTCAGAAGCCATTTATTAGTGAGCAGGAAGAAAGGATGAGCAGCATCTGTATTATCCTCTTTGACTGGGAGGGATGAACATGAATTGAGACTTTTATTGCAAACAAAGTGGGGAAAGAATTGTAAATGGGCAAGGAAGAGTGGGGGCTTACTGAGAGAATAAGATATCTTTTAAATAGGCAGCTGCTTCACAGACTCAAAAAAAAAAAAAAAAGGCAATGAATGACATTATTTGATTCTAGAAGGCTAGAAACAACCACTGAAAAAAACAGCAAAGTAACGGTAAGCCTAGACACAAAAGGTCATGAAATGTTTTCTCCAGTTAGCACAGGTAGAAATACTAATTGGTTGATACCCTTTGTCAGTACAGTTTCAAGAGCAAAATGCTGCCAAGAAATGTAACTGAAAGTGCTAATTCACAAATTGTACTCAGCAGCTTCAAATCCCACAAACTAAATCATTTAAAGCTGCTGAAATAAGAAGTTTGGACAACAGTTGCTTTCATAGAACTCTTGTACCTATTGTTTTATTTTCAAGAAAATAGTTGAATGTCAGAGAAGAAAAAAAATTTAAAAAATTAAATCCAAGAAAGTAGTAGCTGGAGACTAGTAAAAATCATCAAATAATCTTGGCTAAGAATTATATAAGGGTCTTGAATTTGGAAAAATATTATCACTACTCTCACATATATAAAGCCGACAAATATACACAGTTAATAGCAAACAGGAAGAGAGTTTTTACTGTATTCAGTAGATCTCATCTTACACTGAAAACTTGTATTTTCAAGTTAAGAAATAGAATAGCAGAAGAGAGAGACTCTCATGAAAAATCAACCCACAATTCTGGGCAGTGAGGCAGGATGTGAAGGCAGACAGAAGATACCACTCCTGGGACTAAGAACACTTAGAATGCAGAAGTTCCTGGTTTGCTCTTTATGATTGTTCATGAATTCTGCAGGACTCAGTGTGGTAAAAATGAGATAGGTGTGTAATGAACGTGGCTCAGCCTGTATATCGAGGGGTACAGTTTCCAAGGAACAGACACCTTTCACTGCAGCAGCATGTCATATTTTAATGTGTTAAAAAGAGTCACTGCCTGTTTTCCTATGCGAACACATCTGAATTTAGATTCTCTAGCCTATATCTACAAATGGATAGAAAAAGAATTGCTGGAGTAAAACTGCTAAGGAGGGAGGCAGGGTGAAAACTGAAGCACTCCCTGCTCTGAAGACTCATGTACTGCTAGATACATCTAGCAAGTCTTTAAGTCAGAATGTATCTGTATCATGTGAAAGCAATTTAATTCACAATATGTAAAGTCCCCTCTGCTGTTTTGGCAGGCAACATGGGAATCTCTCAAAAAATTAGTTTGAAAAAGGAAAAAAAAAAGTCATTGGTCTCACAACAGCAATATTATAGAGGGATGGAAGCAAAAAATAGAACCAGGAGCACCATTTCCGGCTGACACACATCACAATTTAGAACAAATGTGGACCAGCCCCAGTAGGTCAGTTGAGTCTTCTCCTCCGCAGGAAGACTTCCTTGATCAAACTTGTACCTTCAGCACATGGACACCAAGGACAGATGGCAAAACGAATTTGGACCACAGTGTCTGTCTACATGGGCTCTGTTTTGCCTCACATTCATAGCCATAATGGTAAAGATCACATTTTAAAAAAACCTACCTTTAATATACTTTTCAGGAAATAATAAGCTGCAAGAACTACTCCCTGATCACACTCACCCACCAGCATCAAGAGGAGAGTCGTATTCCTCTGCTGTGGATAAGCGTTCAGAGACTATGAATCCTTAAGGAACATACTGCCACAAGCAGACACCTACCTCACTGGCACTCACTTTAACCAAATAGGAATGGAACATATGTATTTATTTACCAGAAGAAAACATAGCCAATAAAGCAAACACTCTCGATTATTCCCTGCATATGCTCCTCTCACAACACCCCACCTTCTTGATTTTTTACCTATTTTATTTTTAAATATGTAGGGCAAAATCAAAGAACAACAACTGGTTAAAAGTTCAAATTAGGTGAGGAAGAAAAAGCCAATTCATATGTGAACCAGAATACAACTTCCCCCATCTCCATGGCAACCTTTCCTAGAAGTTTATCAGTTTATCTTCTTGAGTTCTAAAACTGTATCTAAAAGACTAAATTGTTTCATTTTTAGCTCCTTGAAACAAAACTGTATGTCATCACTTTGCAATCTTGAGGAATTAGCAATTTTCTCACAGCACACTTCAACTATTTATCATACACTTAGTAGCAAAGGGTTCCAAAACAAGGAACATTGGCAGAAAAACTGTAAGTGTTTATCAAACTAACAAACATCTTTTGATAGATCATCTGTAGGGATTTAAAGTATAGCAGACAAAACACCAGAAAATACCCAGTAGGGAAGAGTCCTACCCTACGTAAAAATTAAACTATGTGGCACTTACTGTATTTAACATAAAGTTCTCCTTTCTGAATACTTCAAATACAAAATCATAAATTTAGCATAAAGAAATATCTAAACTTACAGAAGTCGAAATCCTCTTTGCTGTCTCTGTAATTGCCTGCTCCAATGGCTTCCAAAGGTGGAAAGCATAACGACCTGTAAAAGATGGAAGTTAAATAAAATTATAATATCACTAAAATAAACAAAAACACCCCTCCAATTTATGTTCATCAGCTTACAGTGGAAAAAATTTTGGTTTAAAAAACCCCTCAAACTACTGGGAGAGGGAGAAGAAGAATTTTAATATACTTAATCTAAAAACCTGATCATGGACTGCAAAGATCCACTATGCTTAATCATTATTTAATTCACTACATAAATAGATTTAAATACATTACAATAAGCTAAATGAAGACATCTGCCTTGTGAACTTTAAGAAAAAGAGCATTTTGAGACATTAGCTTTGGATACACATTATTTATTAATTACTGTACAGAGGTTATGTCTTCAAACAAAAGAAATCTATGTACTACATGTTTCTTGTTGTGATGCTCTATGCTTAATCACATACATTGTAAGTACTGCATTTTTAATTTTGTGACAAAGAGAGGCTCTTCTGGGATTTAGAGCCATTCAATTCCCCACTGGCAGCGAACATCTATAGCTAGGAAAAGCTAGAAGGAACTCTGTTAGACTGCATTCTCAGAAGTCGAAAGCAGGTCTATCAACTTCAGAATCAAGATGTATGCTACGTTATTGGACAATTTTCCCTGTAAATCCCCTCTCCGCAGTTACGCATTGATTAACTATTCATCAGCAATATAACTTACTACTGTACACAATGAAAAATCTTTTTATAAAATGTGGCTCTTTCATTCAAATAGCATCTTGCCTTCATTCTTAGAATACAGTGTCCGTGAGTTATTTTAGTGTACTAAGCCTGTGCTTATGTCAACACAGAAGTTAAAACACTGCTAAGAGTATCACTTAAGAATGGTGTTACCACTTCCCTCCTAATGTTTTCTGTTACCATTACTTTGCCAGTTACTAGTCTTCAGCTCAACCAGCAGAAGAAATTCTATGAACATTCCTATTCTGCTTCTATAGTCACATAAACCAACTGCTTAATGGATGTACATCCCCAAAAATCTTGTCATTCCTTCCCTTAATCACAACAACACAATTGTACCCACCAAGTCTCTGCTCAAGCCTTCTACAACTTGTTCATCCATTAAACCTACCTTAAGTGCATGCACTTGCACACAGCTGATCATGATTGCTTATTTTTGTATGCTGAAAATAAGAGAAATCAATTTGCGTATTTCAAAATCAGAATGGACACAGTTATCTCGACCAAGTAACTCAGGGTATAAATCATGCTAATCTCATGCCCTGCGTTCATACTAGAAACTATTATTCAGAGTTACATACAGTCCAGACACAAAGAGTTCAGCTAATAAACAATGTATTATGGAAACAGTTTAGTATGATAAATCGTTATAGTCACTAAAACCTTCTATTTTCCTCTGTCTGAATTTGTTGAGCATCACCCACACATCACAAGATCTTACTGCACTCTTCTATACTAAAAAGCCTCCACATTGCAATGTGTTATTAAGTAAATAACCTTTTTGCCTTACATTTTCTGGACAGAAAGCAGAAGGAACCTTTTAGATGATGTTGAGAAAATTAATTTCTTATGTTTTCTCCACTTTTCTAAAAGAATTGGAAAATGTGGCTTTGAAGGGACAGGAACTATAACTGCACACAATTCTCCATAATACTCTCAAGCAACCTTTTCACTATTTATATTCATAAAACCTTCATTAACCCTTTCTCAAACAGCAGCTCACAAGTGACAGTTCCACACTCAGTCGGTAATTTAACTTACCTGCAAATGCAACAGTTGCAACACCAAGTCCAACTGCTATCATAGTTCCGGCCTAAAGCAGAGAAACAGGAGTCAGAAAAACATGCAAACTCTTAATTTGATATATATGCACCTTTTATTTGAACACATATTTCTGATGTGGACTTTTCATACACAATTTATAAAAAAGATGAAAGTAAGTTCTGTGTTCCTCAGGCTACCTTAGATTTTTATAGTTCAGTCCCATTAACTCATGCCAATGAACCAGGTTTAACCTGGAACTACCCACTAGCAGATCAGTGAACATACACTGAAATCAGCTCATAGCATGTAATGATAAAAACACAAGGCAGACAACTATTCAGGATTACTTGAAATTACTTGTGCAGACTAGTTCAACACCGTACGCAACAGAAAGCAGCTGTTTATTACAAAAACATGAAGAGCTAATTCAAAACTCCAATATCCAAGCTCAAACTTCAATGAGAGTGCACTAATAACTGGATCTGGATCCAAGTTGCCTTTGCTACTAACATTCTTGGGGCTAAAATTCTCTGTCTTCAGTTGTACTCAATTCCATTTTTAGACAGAGTAGGAGTAGGGGAAGAGTTCGGAAGTACTGCTTTTAAAATCTTCCTAGAGTTGGCTTAGTAGGGGCTAGAACAAGGGTGACAACTTTGCCCACAAACAGGCAGCTGTACAAGATGTAGGCACTGCCATCACACCCAGTGGCTCCTACAGCTCTGAAGGTGAGTGACTGTGCTTGCTGCCTGTCCAGTACAGAAAAAGCTGTAGCCTGCTCTGAGTTCATCCAGAAGCAGTTGTATTCTTTTGCATCTACCTTCTGGGTCCTACAGATTTTAACTAAGTACCTACCTCCCACCTGAAGGGGCTGTCCTAGCTATTAGCATAACATAAGACTGCAATTGCCTAGAGATTTCTTTTAGAAAAAAAGGACTCACCAATCATACTGAAACTGCATCTTCTAAGTTAAGACAGAGGGAATTCTGGCCTTAAAAATATGGCTGTCTATCCCGTTTTAGTAACCAAACTCTTCCATTTCAGAGTACTCTTCAGTCTTGATATTAGCATTCATTTCTGAACATAAAAATAATGTAGTAGTTTTATGTCTGTTGTTCCTTTCAGTTCCACCAAATTTCCCTTAATCTTCTGACCATGAAAAAACTCAAGCATATTATCTTAAACAGTATAAGATATAAGGAAACATACAGTTCATCTCCTCACTAATCTCTTTTCATTTCTTCTCACAAATCAGGTTTTCACAGGCTCTCAATATTCAAACCTTAAAAACAGTCCCTCTAATTCCTCTGTTTAGACAGGAACCACAAACAGCCACAACATTTCTGAAAATATCATAGCCCTATAGCAATTCAGTATTACTCTGTTCTGTGACTTGTGACCACGGATGAATATTCAAGAGTTTCCTTTACTTATTCAGAGTGATTAAGTGGTTGCAGTCAATTAAGAGCTCAACAACGTGTGAAAAAGATCACACTAGAAAAAAAAATTATTAGCCTGTGCTTGTCCAGATTAAGTTATACTTGCTTTGTCACCACAAAGGTGGTTTGAGTCAGCAGTTTACAACAAGATATGCAGGTTGCAACAAGGCATTAGGAGCAGACACCTCACAAGTAAGACCAGGCACAGAGAACAGGCTAATAAATACCATGTTTCGGCCAGTTTAGTGCAAAAATAGCATATTTTTGCACAGTAATCTGGGACCACAATACAGAGACCCCTGAGGGCCTCTGACAGAATCAGTTGTGCCCGCTGGGATGCATTATTTCAATCTCAGTGGAAAGTAGTAGCAGTGAGTGGAAAGCTAGTGCTGCCTGGAAAAGAGCAGGAAAAAAATCAAGCAAGGCAGCAGCTCTAGAATGGGAGCAGGACACAGGATCAACAGGAAAATGTAGACAAGCCAGAAAACTTTGTAAAAGCGATACAAGGCTTAAGCCAGAGAAGCATGAAAGACTGCCCACATTCTGAAGTGAGGTATAGCCAACTAAGAAATACTGGTTTATTGTAATTCATCTTATGACCCTGAGATTAACTCGGTGGGAGCATGGTGCCAATAATGCCAAGGTTATGGGTTTGATCCCTGTACTGGCCATTCACTTAAGAGCTGGACTTGACGATCTTTGTGGGTCCCCTCCAACTCAGAATATTTTGTGATGCTGTGAATTTTGTCTGGAAAGCAGTAGCTCAACTGTGTGAAACAGTGGAAGAATGAGTAATTATTCATATTATGAGCAGGTTAGAGAAGAGTCAATTGCCACATAGTAGCAAAGCGGTAACTTGTCATACAAAGCATCTTGTGTGCTTCTTATGGTGGGAATATACCCTACCTATACCCATGGGGTAGAAACTGAATTTGAATAAATGTAACAGACTTTTACTGCCACAGACACTCATAAAATTAGGGGCAACTTCAAGTACTAAAGGTCCTTTAAATCCAACTTGACTCAGTTTCCTTTTCCATGCTCACTTAACTCATTTGAGTATTTAAAAGAATCAGTCAAAGCTGGCCCAGCGCTTTGAAATGCAAAGTCCAAAGCTTTAATTAAATACACTCCTTTCACGTCAATATTAAATGAAAGCAACTCACTATCACTTTGGAAGGCAGCAGTTCATTTATTGCATGCTAATAACAACTACCACTGCAATAATTTTTCTCTCCTGTTACTTGAAATTGCATTTTAGTTCAGACTCATAAGGGGAAAATAAATAAATACATACACACTGACTTTCAATTGACAGAATTGACCTTCCCCCCACTGCCAAAAATGCCATTAAGAAATTTCTAAGATGTGGGCTTTAAATGAAAGCATTCTGTTAAGATCCAAGAGGGAAAAATAAAGAAATAAAAGATTAAAGTAACATCTGTCGCTTTCTTCATTCAGTGGATCGGATCCCAAAGGTTAGTCATCAATCTCAAGCTATTCTGCTGATCTCAGTATTTTAACTTTACTATGTAGTTCAGTTTTCAGTAATAAACACTCTTAGATAAAGAAAACTAATAAAAAAGTTATGTTAAATCTGTAAATCCTGGATTTTCCTAACTCTTTTCAGAAATGTGTATAAGGAAACGTAAGCATTAGAAAGGTGACTGCAAGACTTGATTTACCTGTTTGGCAAATAAAAAAGGATAAAGCACATTAATTAACACACAGTATGTTCAGAGGCATGTATCACATACTGTTAGCACACAGAGATTTGCTGCCTAACCCTTAAATACTTAATTATCCAGTAGCCCTCACTTTTTAGCAGAAGAAACAGGGAAGAATGAGATAATATTCTTGCAGATTTCCCAATCCACAGTGCACTGCAAGCTTAACCATACTTAAAGAAATATATAATAAAAAAAAAACCCATACTTAAAGAACTAGTTCTTAGCACTATGGCTTCTCCTTCTGTGAAGAAGGAAAAAAGTTAAACATATAAGCAAAAGAAGAATTTCAAAGCATCACTTTCAAATTTCAGCACAACTCTAGTACAGTTGACTACAGTCTGTATGAGTCATCTTTAGGAATGTTACAACATATCTGCTCACATAGAATTTGGATTTTACACACTGGTTCTTCTACCACAACCAGTGAAAACACTCTTGGTCAAATGAAAAGTATTTTACTCTCCTCATAACTTAGCTTTTAGGCACACATAAGAGCTCTACAGTCTTTTTCATTGGAAACCTACAACGTAATAGAATAAAAAGCACAGAGAAAATAATAATTTGTTGTCACAGGTTGGATGGCATTGTGTAACTAATCCATGCTTAGTCAGAGAGCAGCAAAACAGGAATTATGTACTTACATTTAAATAAATATGTCTAAGTTGCTTAACTAAAAATTGCATTTTAAGATTTTATTTTGGGTTTTCTTTAGCGTTGTCTGCTGCTAAGAAGTAGGATACACAAGTATACAAAAATATTTCTGAAATTCAAATAAAAATTCTTGACTTGATTGTTTGGTATGGAAGATAGAAAAAGGCTTCACAGCAAACCACCTAATTAACTCTACACAGAGCTAGAAACATTTTGAAATGGGATTATATTATTATATATATTATCTGCAACTGATTTGTTTTCATAATCTAATGTTTTCCTTCCAGTCTTACCTTCCTATGAAATTTAATTTGCTTTCTAACAGTGAACTAAAAGTAATTCCATGTAGATGCTGTTCTCCATACTGACGCAATTCTTATGTCAATTGATGTAATTTGTTTTATAGCCACTTTTTTGATTTGTATACAAAGCTGTGACTACAATTTCTGAGTTTTTCATTGGAAATTGTACCAGAGTAAACATTCACTAACAGAAGCATCACCATAAGGCATTCAAATAAATCCTATTGAGTACGTATAACAGTGGCTTCTTGCTGGTAACTTTGAGAACAGACTCTTCATGCTTCCACTGCTGCTCTTCCATCAATCCAAACACTTCTGTAGTGTTCTACAAGAGTAAAAGTGACCATGAGCAAGTGGCTTCAGCTAATATCCTGGACAACTCACAACAAAGATTCAGGGTAGGATATTGAACAGAGCTCTCACAGGCTCAAGAGATGGATGCTGCTGTTGAACTTTGCTTCTCCTATTACACTTCCTTCCACCTCATTACCCTCTAGGAGGTCAGAGGAACAAATGCCCAGCACTACAGTTGGTTTTGCTATTTCTCTCTGGCAAAATTTTAGAACCTGTTTCAACATAACTTGACTTTTTTCTGAATTCCTTAGTTGTGAATGTATTAAGTACGTACGCTGTTCTTTCTTCCATTATCTATATAACACCATCCAGCGAAACTGAAATATCTTCTACTGCCAACTGTATGCTAGTAGTTTACAACGTAGATATGTCTAAAAACTGCTACATTCTCCACTGAAAGGCCTAGTCAAACAATAAATCTCGGTAGAAAATTGCAGTAATCTAGATCCTAGTCCTCTAAAGATCTACATCAGTCTCTGCACCTCACTAATAATGTGACAATACTCACAGCAACAATGCAAGCCATGCTAATCACAGGTGCAACTTTTACCCCAGAGAGATGAAGAAGGCCCAAATATCATAAAATTCACTAGCAATTCCCTGCTAGCACTCCATGGAGAGAATGACCATGATAGTAATGAGTTTCAGAGCCAGCTTCTTAAGATTACACAGTTGCTGCTAAGTACACAGAAAGACTCTCCTGTTCAAGAAAGTCCTAGACCATAGTAAAAATTAATAAATAACTCAGAGAATGTGGGTTTTAAAAGTGTATTTTAAAAAAGCAGAAATACTGTAGAGACAACACAAGCAAGGCAAGACTTCTACACTATTTTAAAAATGTGAAAACTTCACCATCTGGGGCTTTAAGCAGTAATCCATGCATTTTTTTTCCCAAATCTTTCTTCCAATGGGAACTCACTGTTCCATGAAGTAACTGAAGTGACTAGAGTGAAGGACAAGGATTAAAGTCCCACTGCCCTTCCCTCTAGACCACAGGACAGCATAGCAAATTGTGAAAGCACTTTGCTTTTAACTCCAGACTCACCCAGACCATCATACATTACAAAGCACCAGGCGAGAATTACTTTCCTGAAGCAGAGTTCTAGGAAACCTTCAACACTCAAACCCACCTGCGATAGTAACGCTTGCACTGTGGGTGAAAACACCACAGGTATCAGATCGCTTCCTCACGGCAGGGCGACAAAGTTTTCGGCCTTGTTTGTTCACACCTGAGAACTACGGGCCGAAGCACCCCCGAGCACCCTGCTGTGGAATTCCACAAGAGAAGGGGCCAACGTGTATGTCTCAAACACCGACAGCCGGATGTGGAGCCAGCCAAGGACTGGAGGCAGTAACAGACAAGAACTGCCGGTAATAACACACTGCGGGAAAGAACAACCTGTGACTGGAGAAGGCCTGGAGATAAACACAGGGCAGCACAGGTACAGGCATAGGGCCAAGATGTGGGCATGGACTGCAGAGGGGGGATCAAGACCACCCAAGGGTCCCGAAGCCCTCCAACCCAGCTCCAGAAAGCCCTGAAAGAACGGACTGTACATGATAACTAATTCCCACAGAAAGTGAAAAACCTGTCTTTAGGGCGGGGAAACTTGTCCATAAAAACGTACTCCCACCAAGCTCAGGTGGTACTCCCAAGACCCTGCACATCCCATCGGCTGGACTGACACTGAAACCAGGCCTGGTAATCTCTTTTTCCTCACTTTTCCTCTCGTTCTGTTCTTGTTTAACTAATCTCTTACTCTTTGCCTTTCCATTTTTCCCCTTTTTCCAAAACCCACTGCTACGTGCTGTCAAGCACCAATACACCTGCTTCCACGCCACCTTGCTAAGCTTAACTTGCTTCCACGCAACTTGCTTCATAAAACTTCCTAACTGTCCGCCGACCCTCCGACCTCTGCCAGCCCCTCTCACCAAGGCCACTCGCCTCCCCTCACGGGTGGCCCGTCACACCCGCCCTCCCAGCCCCGCTGCCCCGGCGCTCCTACGCGCGCCCCGGGCCGGAAGGGGGCCCGGTGGCGTGCCCACAGCGCCGGGGGCTCCGGGGGCTCCCTCCATGCGCTCACCAGCCCGCGGTCCAGCTCGGCCTGGCCCCGGCCGCCCGCAGGGGCCCGGCTGTACTCGGCATAGCGCAGGCCCTCAGCACCCTCCATGGCGGGCGGCGGGCGCTACGGGCCGGCCGGAGGGACAAACCGCGCGGCGGGACGGGCCGCGAAGCGCCTCCCCTCGCGCGAGGGGCGGGGCCGGGGCGGCACGTCCCGAGGGGAGACGGGGAGGGAAGCGGGGGGGATAGTTCATACATTATTTTTTAAAATAGAGTAAGGAGGAGAGGAAACACTCAGTTCACACGGAAATGAGTTGTGTCCATCTCGTGAATACAGGATTTCAGGGGGCACACACACACATACATATGTAAATGAAAGGGTAAATTCATCGGGGGAGGAGGGGGAACCACCACTCACTAAAAATGCATTTTAATATTTATGTGCTCACGCCCCAGCTGATGTGTGCATATGTTTCAGTGTGTTTACATTTTGTTCTGGAAATGCCGGCGCTTTCAGTGCCCCCGTGTGCAGATGTTCCCCTGCGCATCCCTCCCTGTGCAAGAGTTGTCAGCCTGTTACTGCACAGAAGTAATTGGAAGTTGTATGATGATCCATTTTTGCTTCTTCATTGGACATATACGATCATATATATGATTACTATTTTAAACCTTTGGTGGCATTAATTTTCTTGGAAACTTAAAACCTATTTTAAACATCAATTAAAATGATGTTTTTATTAAAACACCAATCAAAAAAAATTTCCCCAACTAATTGTTTTGTATTCATTTATTTGCATAGAAATAATGCAGAAGAGCATGTCACTACTTTTTTTGTTAGCAAACCCAGTTTAAAAAATAATAAACTGAAAGTTTTGGAATTCAGGGTCTGTTTCTTAATTTTCGAAGCTGATCCCGAAGACACCTGAACAGGGTCTCATTAATCTATAGTTGTGAATCTGCTATTTTGCCATAATACTACTGTCTCGTGGTCACAGCAGCCACATTCTTCCACATTTCTAAGTGCTGGAACCAAGAGAGCATTTCCCCTTGTCATCTCCTTGATCACCTTTGCAAGGAAGTTATAACCAATGTACTCAGGACATGTATCATTGTAAAGGCATCAAAATTTGGCTTTTAAAGACACTGAATCATACTATGATCCATCCAAGGAAATCTAGGCAAGCTTGAAGACAGAAAGCAGTTCTCTGAACATCTTTCTCGTATCACCAACCACACTAGTATGAGTGCTTCTGCTCTCTGGACTGTGAACCATATTGATTAAGCAGAGCAAACCAGATAATCAACACAAGGAAAATGTATCATTTGCCAGATGTGAGAGACTGTAGGTTGTTTCCCTTGGAAGCAAGGAGGGGAGGAAGTAAAGCAGCTGGGTCTTTGGTTATGTTCTCTCAGAGCTCCTCTCAGCAGGGCACAGCTGTGTGCTGTTTATGCACAGGATGGTGCTGGAAGAGACAATCTGTCCATTGCTATTTAATTTAATACTAAACACTAGTATGTTCCAGCATATTGTCACTATTAATGTGTAGCAATGTTGTCCAGATTTGTTCTGCCATTTAAGTTAATTGTCTGCATACTTTTCCTATAAATTACTCTCCCAGTCTGTGCCACAGTATTCCATGTTGCAGTCAGGATTAATGCTGGCAAGAAGCTGTCGAGAATAAAGGAGGATCTAGAAACAGATACCAGATTAAATCTTGTGAAATTGATAATAAGGGATGTGTGTGTGTGTTTTGGATTTACCTTTTACCATTGAGAATTTCCAAAGTACCAGTAAATGTAGCATCTGACCAGAATAATTAGAACAGCAGGGACCAAAGTTTCACGCTAAAGATTAAAGTTTCTGAGGTCAGACAGAAGAGAGAGTATTATTGAGAGTTATCAAGGAAATCATGAGGCATATCATATAAAACTGGTAGTCAGTACTTGAGCCTTGCTGAATTGTCATGTACATACAAGTGAATGAAGAATAAATCTTCCCAGCCGCTGCACCTGGATTAGAGATTGGAAGAGTTAATTGCTCCTACAAGCATTTGTATATTTAATCACCACAATATATTGTAAAAACGAAAAGAGGCATGAGCTGTGGGCTTCTGCTAATTTCTTTATTCAGAAACATTAGACAATAAAGAATGTAATGTTCTTTCTAGATACTGTAATAACTGTCTGTATGACACATTTGATTGACTAGGTACAACAAAGTAGTATATAATACAAAATCTTAAACTGGAACTAATCACGGCCTTCAGGAGTTACAAGAGTACAATTATTCCTTGAACATGATGGCATATATGAGAAAAGGTTCAGGTATTTTTGTGAATAAGTAAATCTCCTCTGCTTTAAAAACTATTAAAAAAATCTATTCAGGAATCTTGCAAATACTATTTTAAAACTGCCAAGCTTCTCAAGTATTTTTTTCCTTCTGGACACAATGCTGGAGTAATAGCTGTTAGGGTTCTTTGTTTCTGGTAGCATTTGTGTAGTTTACCAGTTAATTTTGCCTCTTGGAATAGAATCATTTCAGGCATTTTTAATGGTATACAGCATTCATTTGTAGTCCTGATTATTTTTATAACATCAGACCTTTAAAATAACCCTGCTTTATTATTTACTATTACTTATATAGCAATATAGATATTCATAGCACTCTCCAGGCATGAGAATACTCCTAAAATGTAGCAATAATCTTCAGGCACTACTTCTGGACCTCAATACAACAAGTTCTGAACATCAGGTCAATTAGATTTTCAATCTCCACTTCCATTTTCTGAAGTAGTATTAGCTAAAGGACAGGTGGACCTGCTATAATGCTGAAGGGTACTGTAGAGAAAGCAAGGGTCAATTTTCTTTTAGACTGTGGGAGATGATAGTTTTTGACGTGTACTGTCAATTTCAGCCTTTTGCAATAAAATGGGATGTGTGTACAGCATTTTACATCTTCTAAATAGATTACCCAACACATACACACACATGCACTTGTCAAAGCTAATGGCATTCTTTCTGCTGAACCTGACAAATTCCAGTCCTAAATCTAAACAAGAATAAATCATGGACAGATGTTGACATTTTACCCTACTTTTGGGACTACCTCTTCGTGAAGCAGAGAAATTTCTCTTCTCCGTCATCCTGAGCTATAACAATTAGTGCTATCAACCCTGCAGAATTGCAGTGTCCCCACAACACAGCAAGCTTGCTTCTAACAAAACATTTTCTGTCAAGTGCACAGAACTAAAAGTGATACTACAGCTTTCATTCATATTAATGTTTTGTGGTTTTGGTCTATAGTGAACTCAGGTATTTTGCTTGCCATAGGCATTTTACAGGTCAAGCTGAACAATTCTTGTCTAGTTTAAGGTTTTCTGTTCAGAACCAATTGTACAGCAAGGTACTGTACTCACCCAGGAAAACCTTGGTATGGTAAAATGCATCTCTCAAAACTCAATTTTTAGTTTCCCATCGTGGTATAAAAACTCTATATGCAGTGCTAATCATAGATATGCCTCTAGGTATATTTGCCATTGTTTGCCATTGCCCTGAAATACGGGCATATGTTCCCAATGATCAATTGCATGCATATGCTCTGTAGTATATTCAGCTGCGTGTCTTATCTATTTAGCCAAAATATCCTGGGAAAAAGCTTTGTATGTGAACCCTTGAGCATCATATTCAGCTGCTGGACTAAGTATTTTAGCACTGACAGCAGAGGAAAAAGCAGTTCTCCAGCGACCAAATCCTCCTGATAGCACCTCCTGGGAAAAATAGAGAGGGGGCTGCAGAAAAGCTTGCCAGTCCTGGCTGTCTTTTCAAAGGTCTCCTGCAGTTTGATGCTTTTCTTCAGGCTTAAAAGCCAAGGAGGCTTCTAGTCTCCTTGGATTAAATAAAAATCTTAGCTCTATGGTTGTGGAAAGAAAACTTAAAAATGCAAAACCTTAAAATCTGAAATAATGAAGAATGAACAGGTGTTTTCAGGGAACAAAAGATAGGGGGCATTGCATTGTTTTAATTTTATGGGGTTTTTAATACTGTTTCTTTCATGACATTCCCAAAGAAATGATGACATGGCTGACTGGGATTCTGAGTATCCTTTATAGAAAGAAAGGATCTCTGATACCTCGCATTTTTGGTATAGTTCATAGTGCTGCTGAGTTGGAAATAAAGTTTCAGTACAGAATGTTATTTTGGTTTATTATTGCAATTTCATGAAAAACACAAGTGAGGTAGGGAATATGCTGATTCTTAATATTCCACATGTCCACTGAAGGGATTTTTCCAAGTAAAAGGAAGAAAATTTTTATCTTTCTACCTCCAACAAAATAAAATAAAAAATTTTGCTAATAGCTGGAGGCAACGGAGCTTTACAGGAAAAAAAAAAAAAAAAAGCTTTATTTTGACAAATGACTTTTCTCCTTTTCCTGTTTTCTTCCCTGTCCCACTGACAGGGAGGTAGTGAGCTAGCAGCTGTGTCCATGCTCGCTTGCTAGCAAGGACCAATGTGTCACAGCATCAGAACCAGTTAGGAATGTAAGACAACTATAAACATAAACCATTGGGTGGAATAGGCAGTCAGTATTTGGTAGTTCTAGAAAAATATAGGCACTGAATTAAAATTCTTATGGAGAATTTGGGAAGGGTTGAGATTTGGTGACATTTACATGCTTCAGGAGGATGAATACATTAGCATTCTGATGTTTTATCATCTATTTAGCAACTACAACACTAAATAAAATAGGGCTGGAGTCTGATCCTTTTTCTTAAATCCAGCTAGCACAGATTTAATCATAACATATGCTGCCCAAGACTAGCCTCCACTGGACCAGGAGTAGCTAAGTGACTAGGTTGATCCTAGTGGACACAATATGCATGTCCTTCGTACTTAAAGTCCAAGTGTCCTGAAAGCCTTAGGCAGTACTGCCATGACTCTAAAACTTAATTATTATTTTGAGGGATATTTCAGCTCCATGTGTCATAGGAGGGATGGGTTACAGCCCATGAAATGTTGTTTTTTAGTAGCATGAAACTGAAGGGCTGATGAATGGAGTATCACACAGAGGCACATGGGATGCATTTGAAATGCAGAGATTGCTGGGACAGTGCTGGAGAGCTGTTTTGGGTACAGAAAGTTAAATCTGGTACAGTCATTAATAGTGACTGGGCATCATGTCTGGCATAAACCATTCTTAGAGTCAGGCCTGGACCCTTCCTGGAGAGAGTTAGTTTGGATTGTCCACAACAGAGCTGTGAAATAAATGAGCGTTGGAGCGATGTAAGTGATCGAGCTTCTAGTGCTTGAGTTCATTTTACATCCGTCTTTTTTTGAGCACTGTAGATGTAAAGTATTTAGATTCCACAGTTACTGTTTTCAGCCAAAGGTTTCTACATTTCAACAGGAAAAAGATACTAGATCTGAATTTTATGTAACATTGTAGGATTAAAGATACAGCAGCAGTGACCACATAAATTATGATCAATTTTTGTAATTAAATATGAGTTATTAAGGCATCAATCTGCACAGATAAGAAGACTCCAGATGTTGAAGCTGAATTATTACCAGATAGAGTGTCTGTAGGCACAGCTGTTATTGCACAAAGGTTTGCAGTCCTCAAACATGACTTTGCTATTATTCTTGTACTTCTTATAGTGCCTCTACACCACCTGTATTGACACTGAAGTTCTACAAAAGGTAGTAAGTTTGATCCTCACTTTCATTTCCCAGCACCTTGTACATAAAATATAAAAAAATGTATTTGTGGAGAGAAGTGGCGCAAGGGACTATACACCAGTCCACCCCTTTACAACACACTGCCATTGCATTCCAGTGTCTGTACAAAATGTTATATGTACAAATGAAGATCATCTCTGCTTCAGGGCATGTTAGGAGGGATGGTGGGAGGGAGAGACTATTGATGCTGCCTCCTTGGTGCAGCCCTAGGAGATATGTCTTTCTGGATGTGGCACATCTGGGAGGTGTGCTGCTCCCGTACAGTACCCCAAGGAGCATTACAACCAGCAGGCAGCCTGTGGCTTTCCATGTGGCACTTTATTTTGTTCCTTCCTCAGCATTTGTGGGGTGTGCTGTAAGACCAAGGCAGTCAGGAAACTCAACCACACAATAATCCCTTCAGCAGTATGTTTTTATTGCATCTCGATTAGCTGAGAACAAAACCTAACAAGATCTGCGTGTGTGGAGCTGTATTTCCCTAGCTCTGCTGCATTAAGGTGGAGTAGCATTATTAATTATTTTTTGCTTGGGTTAGAAGTTGCCAAACATTTTTATTTTGCTAATGATATTAAGAAGGTTACTGGTTATCCCAGCTCGGCAGATCCCATAGATACAGTATCACTGGTCAGATGTGATCACTGAAGAGAGCTGCATTTTGGCTAAGTGGAAGAGGTATTTTTCCTCTATTCAGGTTGAATTAAAAAGTCAAAGTAAAGAAGTTCTCTGATTGAGCAGAACTGAAAGGCAGAATTGGAGATGTGCAGGACCATTGCCTTAGGATTTATCTGAGGGTTAGTTTTTAGTTTCCATCTTTCTTTGTACACTTGTACAAAACAGAAACCAGTAAACCCCAAGAGTTATTCCAAATATAGGAATATTTGATGAGCTGGGGTAAAATGTTGTCAGAAATATGGTGTTGAGCCAGACCTCACCATGCTTATGCTGAAACAGTCTATTCCAAGACTGCACAAACGTTGTTGTCTAGTTTATTTGTACAAATCCACTCTGCGGTCCCCTACCTGTGACTCCTGTCTTCCTAGGTGCTGTGATTGAGATGATCAAACTTGAGCTTCAGCTGGAGGACGACTCAGAAACCAGTACATGTATTTGCGCTCCTGACAACTGAAAGTTCAGTCAGGGGTGGGGCTTACGAGGAATTGAAACCAGTTTGTGGTAACTCCAAAGGTTTGAGTCCATCCCTAGCCTTAGCAGCAATACTCATTTCTGACAAGGCAAAGTACTCCCAAAGCAATGTCTGGGGTTAGAGGATGGAGGGAAGGCAACAGGTACGGGACAGCTGCTGGCTCCAGTACTCCAGTTTCCCATCAGAGTTACCCTTTGAATGGCAACAAGAAGACAGAGAAGGATGAAAACAAGCAGAGGTTTACAACATCTGAAGAGGAACGAAGCAGCCAAGTGTCATTCAACCAACATCAGCAAGAGCGGTAGTAAGTAACAAGCAGCCTGACAAAGATGATGTTATGTGTATTGGGTATCCGTTCTCCAACTTTGACAAGTTGTACACATCTAGAGGTGGAAATACTTTACAGAGAGCCTGTGAATGGGGCTGAGTGCACAAGCAACATGTTATCATTTTCTTCAGGCTTCCTATATGGGACCTGAGTTGTTCCATCAGGCTTCATGACGGCATGGCGCACACCCTGTGCAGTGGCAGTGGCCAGTTCTCTATGCTGGATATTGGCATATGCAGTGTCTGTCTCCTGGCATCTTTTTTCGAACTGAAATTTCAAATCTGGTTCTAGCTCCGTGTTTTCTGTTTCTCCTAATATTTCATTCTGGAAAGCCTAAAAATACTTCCTTTGCCTTAAGAGATGGATATAGGCTGCATTCCAGCACTGATCTGAATGCAGTCAAGGACACAGAACAACTTCCAGCAATCTCATACTGACAAAAGTAAAACCAAACTTTAGCCCTCAATTTCATTTTGTGCTTTATTGGGATCTATTCTCAGTTCATCTCTGGTTTTCCAGTAACAATTCTGAGATAGCTTGTATAAGCTGTGTCTTGCAGATATAATACAGAATAGAAACTGAAATTAGTGTGTGTGTATTTTATGCACGTATGTTTAATGCAAATATGCTTAGCTGACCAGAGCTAATTGTTTAGTCTTTTTCCCCGGATGTGCTTTTTTTATTTTATTTTGGTTCTAGAAACAGTGCATGAAATGCTCTTATTATTACTATGTGCTGATTTTACTTAGCTTGCTTCTTTTTCTCACAGCTTTCGAAGTGCAGCTGAGGGAAACTGCAGTCTGTTTTGGTTTCCTTTCCCTTTTTTTTTCTGGATGAAGAAGGTGGAGCCACACTGTGAAGGAGGTGGCAGTCAGGTGATGGCAAGCAGTGATCAGCAGCTGTCCACTGTAACCCATGAATGCTTGACTACTAGGTAGTGATGATACAGAGACTATTGAGAGCTGTGTCCCTTTGAATTCCACCAGCACTTTAATGACTGACTTTCAGCAGATAAAACAGTTCCTTAGTTACAGTCTATTTTCTCCCACTTCCAAATATGAGAGACCCTCTGTCTTGCCTGCCCTCACAGTGCCATATATCCAAAGAACAGTGAGGACAGCCCTAATTGGCTTACGTATTTGCGCTGCATGCATTTTCTGGCTGTTTGGTTGGGGGGTTTATTGCTTTTTTTTCCTTTGGTTTGGTTTGGTTTTGGAGGATGGGGGTGGTGGGGGACAGGGGAATAGTGGTCGTTTTCCCTGTGGCATAACTGTCTTTGCCCAGTTTTTGTCTGGCATATAAACCCCCTGGTATAGGTTAGGTGAATAACTCATGGTTAGCCAGAGCTTCCTGTAGAATTTAAGGCCAGGGTAAGTTAGTCATACAAATTCTGACCAGATTTTGGGAAACCCCCCAAAACTAAGTAAACTTTTGTTCCCATTTTCATCTTTTATGATGCTTGCAGAGCTAAAGGTGTTGTGAACCTACTGCAAGAACAGCATAATATTTTTGTCTATGTAATACAAAAGATTCTCTCTGTGTCTTCATAAAGTTCTAACAAAGAATTAATTAAAAACGCTGAATCTCAAGTGTGCAAATTAATGTCTGCATTAGTAGTTACTGAGGAAAAGGGATGTTCCAAAAAGGAACCATGTAATGTGAGTGGTGCAAATACTCAAAAAAATGAAGTGAAAAAGGCTGGGGTTTGCATCCTTCCCTTGAAAGCTGTCAGTTTGAAGCTGCTTAAACTGCAATTTCCTTAAATAACCCAGATTAAATTGGTAGATAGCATGTGAAATACTGAAGCAGACAAGGGGAGATATTTATTCTCAAAACAAAAATTATTTCATTCATTACTACTTTGTTCTGTTATATCAAGTTACATTTCAAGGAAGACCTCAGATTAAAATATCATTTTAGCAAAGATAAAGTTGACTCAGCCTTTTAGCCACCAATTTTTTAAATATGGTCTTTAAAACTAAAATATTGGAACACCCTCGCAACAGTACAGGTTTTCAGGCTCTGGGATAACCAGAGCAGTTGGGGAGCTGAAGTCACAGTAGAAGAAAAAACACAGAGACTAGCTTTAACTAGATGTAGGCTTTCTGAAACATGTATAGAGGAAGGAACATGAATGGCCCAAGCAGGATACCTCTGTGCCAAGGAGGATCTCTATTCCAACTTCTGTGCTACTGGCTATCTTTTTGGAAACAGTCAGGATAAGGTTTTCCTGTCAGCAAAGCAGGAGCTAGAGTCTCTTTTGAAGGCTCTTGTGTGAGTTATTTCCATGCAAACTCTCAGTCTCAATGTGTGAGAGCAATTGGGAATGGGAAAGTACCTTAGAAGCATCTTTAAGGTGGAATCAGAGGAAGTATCATGTATACTGGGTACATGAAAAATGTGTGGAATGTGGCATGCAACAGTCTTATCCACTAGTCAATATTCAGACTTGAGTATTAAAAAGTACATGGTGGGCAGCTATATAGAGTATAATTTTGCTTTTGAAAAGCCGTTATATAATATGTTGAGGCTGAGAAGTGACAATAAAATGGTCCAAATTAAATTAAGAAAAATACATGTGCAAATGCAAAATTGAAATCACACTTTGCACTTCTCCCTCCAGTTATATATCGAATGTGGTTTCAGGCATGGAGACAAAAGTCACCAGGATGACAAGTGCTTGAATCTACTTATAATAATAAGCTTGCATTTAAGTTGCTTCACTTTGTCTGCTAAGTGCCATGAAATTAACTTGTAGAAAGTGAATTCTTAAATTGTCCCTGTTCGTATCTTTTCAGAAACAAAAGTCTGTACAGAAGAAAAGGTGGAGGAAAGTGGGGAAATTAGAGGTTAAAGTATAGCTAGTGCCTGAAAAAGAAACTGCTGTCCCCATTCAGCAGCCTGTCATTGGCACCTTTAAAGCTGGCAAGAATAATATTGGTTCTGGTAAAATCCACTAAAAAATGAGATTCAAAATAATAAAACCTGAGGATACATTGCCGCACAGTTGGTAACAGTCCCTCATCATTTGGTGTGAAAGGAGAGCAGAGTTGCTAGAATGGTTGACTTGATAAATTATATTCTTTGACTGCTGGAGTCAAATCCATCAGAACTTTATTTCCTTCATTTTCCAGTCTTCATCCTGAATTTAAAAAACAAACAAACAGAAAAATCTATAGTGTTGCAAGACCTCTCAATCTTTTGCCAATAGACTGTACTTAGCAGTTCTGAGTTTTTTTCTTTCATGATCTGAACTTGGGGTTTTTTGTTTGTTTGTTTTTTGGTTTTGTTTGTTTGTTTGTTTTTTAAATAAATAAAAATCCAAACTGTAGGTGGTGACTTAGCAAAATGCTTGTTTTGCCCACTGCTCAGTCACTGATGGGAATGCTAGAAGGGTAATTTGAGTTATGGACAATCTGTTCAGGGTTTAGCTCTGCATTTGCTGCACAGGAGAAATCTCCCAACTCTGTCTTTTAGGCTGATGCACTAAACTTTACAGCCCAGTGGAGAGATTCAGAGATGCCCGGCTTCATTGTGGTCAGTAGCCAGTCTTTTCTCCAGCCAAGTGTCTGGTGTCAGGGTCTTTGTAAGACAATATAGTGTTATTCTGGATTGTGGGGGCTGCTGTGTTCCTTGTGATGGTTGGAGGAGGGGAGGAAGCCCTTGCAACTCCTGTATTAGAAGGCTTTTTTTGGAAAAGCTAAATTTTCACAATCCCTGACATGTTCCTTTGATGGATAGATTGCTGAGGCGCTGTGGTGAGGTGATGAATAAAGAATATATGGGAGGATGCTGTGTTTGGGCAGGGACAATAAAAGGACAAATTCTCTGATGCAGAGGCAGTGGAGGAGGAAATACAGTGTTGAAAAGAAAAGAGAGGGGAAGCAGAGGTGAACATGCCACTAGATTAAGTCTTAATCTTCATGTGATACAGCATCTGACTTGCTGAGCTCTCCAGGCATGCTGGCAAGCCTGACTCGTGACACATGGAGGCCTCTGCAGGGGATAGCTCGGCTCAGTGCTTGGTGCTGCTGAGCCCAGCGCTTGGCTTGCCCATGTATGGATGCTCCATGCTCCTCACAGCTAGTGATTACCAAGTGCTCCAGCTGGCTCTGGCATGCTTGCTACATCCCTGACACTGTGCTGTACTGAGATAGTTTAGCTGCCCCTGGACCTGGGGACAGCGTAAGTGTGGCCATGTCTGACTTCATAGTCTTTGCTGGGTTTGATGCTAATCTACAACACTGCCACAGTGAGTTATGCCCCCTTGGGTGTAATCTGACCACACATATAGGCTGACTAGGGGCACGTTAGTGTTTTACAGAGGAGAGAGAAAGCTGTGCTGTGAGATGTATTTGGGCTGAGAGCTACCATGTGGCTGCCTGATTTGATCCATCACTGTGGCAATTTTCTTGAAGCTTTAGAAGCTGGTTCAGATACAACAGGGTGCTGGCTGAAGCACCTGCCTTTCTTTCTGATGTGCTAAGCCCAGAACAGAGCCTGAGCACCATCTAAACTCTTAGAAATTCAGTTCCAAATTTCATTTGTAGTCTTTAGACCAAATTTTAACTTAAGGAGTTTTTCTATAAGTTTGTGGGTAACAGCGGAACCTCAGGTCTGTTTCTTTCCTGCAGATTTCTGATTCATAATTTCTCATGGGCATCTCTCTGTTGCTGTTTCCTTTCTTGCTCTTTCCCTGTACATGTTCACTTCTTCAGGATCTATCTATTTTCTTTATCCCAAAACCTCAAAATGGCAAAAATGTTGTCACTTCTAATGAAAGAAGGACCAGATACCGAAGTGAGTTACCCTGGCTTAATAAGCTTCCAGCCATCATATGAACTGTGGTAATTGTGTTCGTGGCCTGTGGTAAACAGAGGACAAAATCCACAGACACAGACTTTTGATGGTAAACATTTCTTACTAAATGCAGTTCATGTTTTGCTTCTTGTGCTTAAGAGCATGCATGCAGTGAGAATGAATCAGACAGTGTGTAATGCTAAGCCCCAGTAATTCACTTTGGTCTGTGAGCTGCAAACTGGTAAGATGCTGCTGATAAAGATAGAAAGACAGAGCCCCAAGACTGCATGCAAAGTTTGTGTGCCCTCCCAGAGCTCTGCGTATGGCACTGCCGAGACACAGAGCGTATTGCTTGACTGAGGTCTAGAACTGTGATTGTCAGTTATCGTTAGCATCTGGCCATGTGTGCAATGAGAAATAGGGATACCTACAGGACAGTTGTCTGCTTGCTGGGATTTGGCATCTTGTAGTCCTCTGATTTGTCAGCTTCTGTGGTGCTCAGCAGCATATGGCTGCTCCATCAGGCATGGGAGCCTTGGTGAAAACAATACTTTATGGTGGCATGGACTTGACAGCTCTTGAAACAATTCCTGGTAAATGAATGCAAAAAACAGCTTAGTGTACCTTTTAAGGAAATTCAACAGTTGTCATTGGCAGTTTGGTCTCTTTTTTAAATTCAGTCTTAACATACTTAACAAACTCTTTAATGCAATATTTCACCCATATCTTCCCTTGAGTCCCTCATCTGGACTCAGTCTACCCAAGTCTTCTTCCCAAGCTTCTGTCATTTGTGTTAGTCTCCAACTACATTCTTCTTGGTTTCTGTCTCTTACACAGAGCACTTTGCCCAACAGAGCAAGATACTTAGCTTTCAGCTCTGTGGCATTCACGTACCAATGCATCTGCAGTATAAAACACAGTGGAACTGGAAATAGTTTATAACAACCATTAGTTTTGTAACTCTTTAAACTATTTCACGCTTCATTTGTAAAGCTCTCCAGTGGTAGATGGCTAAAGTAGAGTTGAGGAAATATTGAAGAAAAACTGAAGTGCAGAGTTGTTCTAAAAATATTACTGGTGAACAGCAGTTCTCATGCAATTTTTCAATTTTAGAAATAAACTATTTTATACAAACCTTTGAAGAAAGTAGAACAAAGGTTTCTATGGTCAATGCCCTGAAAGCCTTGAGAAGGTGTCCTTGAGTGGTTCTAGTTAGATAAGTAGACTTATACACAGGATTCAGAATTTAAGGTTGCAGACATGGTGTTTCTTGTGTTGCTGATCGCTCAAATTGTAAACTATCATTTCAGATTTTCCGTGACTGTATTGCATGTTTCTCCTGACACATATCTCTGTGTTTATGTGTGTGTGCTGAGTTTGGCTGGAGTAGAGTTTATTTCATTCACAGTAGCTCTACAGGATCATGATTTGGATTTGTGACTGAAACAACGTTGGGAACACAGAGGTATTTTCATTATTCCTGAGCAGCCCAGACACAGGGCCTTTTCTGCCTCTTACCCTACCCCACCAGTGAGTGGACTGGCGCTGTATGGGAAGGTGACAGGGGACACAGCTGGGACAGCTGATGCCAACTGACCAGAAAAATATCCTGTAATATATGGCATCATGCTCAGCATGTGAAGGTGAAGGAAGAAGAAGGAAGGGAGGGGTGTTCAAACTGACGGTGTTTGTCTTCCTGAGTCACCAATTACATGTGTTGGAAACCTGCTCTTTTGGAGATGACTGAATACCTGCCTGCCCATGGGAAGTGGTGAATGAATTCTTTGTGTGCACAGCTTTTGCTTTACCTCTTAAACTGTCTTATCTCAATCCACAAGTTTTCTTGCTTTAACCCTTCTAACTTAACTCTCTCTCACATTGCACCAGGAGGGAGGGAGTGAGCAGCTTGGTGGTGCTTACTTGCTGTCTGAGGTTAGACCACAGCAATACATTGTAATATAGGTGTTTATAATCCCATTGCTGTGGTATTTTATGTCTACCTGTTTGAAAAATCATAGAAGGTTCCTCCTTGTTTTTATTTCAGTATAGATACATTCTCATATTGTGTTATAACTTCCTTACTCTCATTAATATCTGTTCAGTCTGTGCAATAAGTCAATACATTCCCATTTTCTGCAGAGAAGATAAAACAAAAAACTCTCTTCAAGGGCAATATGATCTATAAAGGTAGAAGATAATTTTTCTCTTTTGAAGAGCTGTAACTAGGTTAAGATGTTCTTCCCGCCTTTTTCAGTGACTTCTGTATTTGTATTTATAAAACAACCCTATCTCAAAGATAGGCTTAAGTCTTATAACAATTAGAATCATTATTATGGAAACTGTAAAGTTAAAGTCTTTATAATCCTTTCTGGCTGAGGATTTTGAAGCACTTCCTATATTGGTATAAAGCACAAAAAGTCTGTGCGCCACTGATAGCTTCAAATCTTCCTATTTCCTTAATTGCTACGCAGGTAAGTAGGATAATTTGCTCCAGACTTATGTCTAGTGTAGCAACCCAGAAACTGACTGGAATATTAAATTGACAGGCTGTAGAGGGTTTTATAGGCTTTACTGGATCAGAGGTTTTGCCTGAACAAAGAAATGACATGCAATACCCTGCAAACTGGATAAAAAGACAAGGTGAAAGCTGGTGGTGGGGTTTTGCATTAACTTTCTTTCCTTAAAAAAAAAATCCCAGGAAAATAAGGGATGCTAGGTGTGGATTTTAGAACTGGTGGGGCATGTAGAATCTCTCAGGCAACAGCATATCTGCTCCTCTCCTCCTGTAGGATTGAAAATCAAGGACCTGTTCATACCCTGAGTTTTACCCATCACAGAAGAATTTTACTGTGCATTTAGTTTTCCTTTCCCCTGATCACAGAATCATAGAATGGTTTGGATTGGAAGGGACCTTAAAGATCATCTAATTCCAATCCCCGGCCATGGGCAGGGATCCTTCCACTGGATCAGGCTATAGAGAGTCCCATCCAGCCTGGTCATAAACACCTCCAGGGATGGGGAATCTACAGTGTCTCTGGGCAGCCTGTCCTGATTCCTCAGCAACCTTACAGTGAGGATTCTTCCTAATATCTAGTATAAACCTGTGCCACTTTAACCTAAGGCCATTCCTGATCCCAGTACTCAAAGCTACACTCTGACGTATCTTTCCAGAGACCAAGGTAAACACTGTAAAATTAAATAAACTCAGTAATACTTTTTTTTCCCCCTAGTGTTTTTTTTCCCCCTTATATCTTGGATTTACTACAAAGTATGTAGTATAAAAACAAAGCTTATAGTATAAGCATAAAGTAAAAGACAAACAAAAGTTGGTATCCTGTTGTGTCTTTCCCTCCCCCACCTGAGACTTGACATCCTCACTTTATTTTCCTTTGCTTTTGTTTCAATAACATGCAAACCACTTTGGCCTTAAATTAAGCACTCTTTAAACCATAATGACTCTTATTCCACTCTTTAGAAAACAGATGGTAAATATAGTGTCACCTCTACCCCTTTTGTAAAATGATTGATCTTTGCTATATTTTATGTACAGTCCTTCGTTGCTGAAGGTGGGGCTGGAGTCAGATGTCAGAAGAATGGCCTCAACCTGGCCTCCTGGGCTCTGAGCCTTCCTGCCAAAAAGCAGAAGAAGATAAAGGAAATGATTCACAGCCTGAAAGCTAGATTTGATACAGTGATTTCTCATATATGTTCAGAAAAATAGAGGTCTCTGCTTTCATTTAAACTTATTTCTAATTTAAAGCAAATCAACTAAACAACCACTGCTTAAAGCCATAAAAGTACATGGTATAAAAACTATTCTGCCCTCTAGTGCTGTGAAACAGTGTGACATTGCACTGATTGATTTCTGGGAGGGGAAAATATGTAGCTTTGCAACCCACAACTTCAGCAATTTTTATCACTGCCAAAGGGAAGGGAGGAGAGTGTAAAAGGTACTTAATAATTTTTGTGTATGAACTTGAGAGAAATATGATCTTAATATCTGAAACAACAACAAAAGCTACTAAAAGAATCTTGAAACAGATAAAATGTGCAAGACATTGTTAAAGGCACTTTGGGATAAATTGTAAATGCTGCTACTCAGTCATATGAAGAAAACTTTGAAACATCACTGATGGGGAATGTTATGCCACAAGTGAGATGTGTTGTCAAAATTTCTTTTAAGTAATGGTCGCAGTTGGGCATTGCTGCTCTCTTAACTCCTGCCTTTGAGGGTCTGGAATTCATTGAAGAGGTGAAGAACAGTCTCACAGTCTCAGGGGCACCAGAGTATGCCGGCAGGAAGGGAAGGAATCATATTAAATGGCACCATTAAAGCTCACAGCTCTATCTTTACTAGTTTAATCTCAGAAATTAATCCATATCTTCCTAGAATAAGTCTTCAAAGAGAAAGAGGTAATTGGATATAAATACTCTCCTTCCCAAACTCTGAGTTACAGCGATATGGCAGCAGGCAGCTTTTGGCACTTTGATCTCTCTGCATGATTTTCATTTCCCTTTTAAGCCTTAGTCTTGGGCCTCATTGTTTCATTACTTTTCAACAGCCAACTGTGCTTTCTCTGCTTCTTAGTTTGTCCTCTAGCCGTCCCCTGTGGCCCTTCCTTAAAAGCCTCAGCCTTCACCCCTCATTTTTCTTTGTTGGCTCCTCTTCTCCTTGTGCTTTCTTCTCAATGAAGCCAGATGAAATACCTGTGCCCACGCCTGCATGTAAAACTCTGCCAAGAGAGATGTGAGCTTACTCTGACACATGGGGCCAACTGCTGCATAGTGCATTTCTAGTAACCCTTCACCCTCCTGGCACAGTTTCTGCTGAGCAGGAGCCGTGTAAACTACCCACACAATACACCGTGCAGATAAAACCTTTTGTCTTCTCCAAGTGGAACTGACACGTTTTCATCACTCTTTTGATCACTTCAAGTCTCTTAATACACTCTGAACCCTGTCTTGCCTCTTTGCTGTCACATTAGATTGATAGCTCCTTGAGACAGCAACTGCATTTTGAATGAAGTCGAGCAAAACAGGGCCCTTGTCCTGATTCAGTAAGTCACACCTTAGGCATGACAGCAAGATGAATAGGCCCAAGGAATTCCTAGTGCCTGAAAATAAAAGGCTGACAAGGAAACTGAGGCTCAGGCTGAGAGTAAGTCATCTGGGTCCATCACAAAGAGTATGACTTTGCACACTCCTTGGACAACTTTTGTGCAGACTGCTTAAATCCACAAGGTGCTTGGTGACCTCAAGGCATGGGGTGGGACTGCCAGCACTAGTGCTCTTTCCAGTATATGGTGGTCTTCCACATGGAACATTTTGATTCAGTGGAGTGATTTGATCTGAAATGCATGAGGTTTGAGGTCAGCAGTCTAGAATGAGACTTGAGTAAAAACAGCAAAGACTATGCTAAAAGTTTCTTAAAATACTATCCTTGGTATCTTCTGCCAGCTCTAAATATAACAACTATTTCTGGAGTATTTACCAAAAACTCCTGAAAAGCTGAATCAGAATAAATACCAGTATTAATATGAATTTACTTGCTACAACAGCAGAGAACAGACTTTCTTGAAGAAGGAACTCCCTTCTAGTCCTGGTTTTGCATAAACAGGAAAAATAAGAGTGTTTTCTGTCATTGTAGTGTCACTCCATATGTCTTCGTCACTCCAAATGAAACCAGAAGAAAACGGTTGCAGCAAAGTAAGTTGAGTTGTCTAATATGGTAATACATTATTTCTACTTGAATAACTTTAGGGTTTTGTGCATTTTATTGGTTTTGCAACTTTTAGACTAATTTTTACAGTGGTTTTATATGTGCATCTGTGACGGTAAAGCCAGTGCATTCTCCATCATCATGTAGCTTTTCTGAAGATTGACTCCTCATCTGGTTACACTTCATGCAGAATAAATCTTCAAGAGAAGGGTTTTGGTAATTTCAGTGCTGGAGTTGTTCAAGATGGCTTCTACAAGACTGCTGGAATTAGCTCTGTCCAGCTTTTACAGAATTGAATTCATATTGGAGAGCCCAACTTTGAACAGTCTCTGGTTCAGCTGAAGGAAGAAAAAAAATTACAAAAAAGAAAAAATTTTGAAAATACTACCAATCTGGAAACAAAAGCAACTACAGCCACTGTTAGTTCTTGAATCATCCTGTAAGGATCATAGGTGACCTTTTCAGTGAATCTGGAAAAGGTCATTTTAGATGGAAAGTACCTGTATGTCTACACCAACTTTTTCTTTGTTTTGAGTCTTGCTGATGAAAGTGGGTAAGCAGGAACACCCTGAATGTCTACCAGAAAGATCTGACATATGTTGAAATCTTTCATTGGCAAAGTTATAGCCAGAGTCAGTTGTGAAATAAATTCTGTATGCAGAGGTGACTGAGCTACACTCTTGGCCGTTGATTTGTGCAAGATATGAAAGCTGAAGGAATGTGAGTCAGCATTTCTCACATCTTGAGCCCTCAAGGAAATAAAGCAATTAAATCCTTCCTTCTCAAACTTTGTGAGTTTGGCTGAAACTTCTGAGTTTTGCTGCTTCACCAGCAGGCTGGAATGGGTTGGATTTTCTTTGGCTGCGAGAAAGAAAATGGGCTTATCCTGAACCAAACCATAATCTTCTGGAAGGATGAATAGCATCAGATCATCTTAGACCTGACTGTGACATTAACAGCAAAGGTGCTGCTGCTCTAATAAAGATCTGGTTTCACTTTGTGCTACCAGCATGTAAGGTCTGAAGCATGCAAAGTATTTATGTCTTTGATGCTGGCAGAAATAGAACCTTATTGAATGCAGCTCTACGTAAATGCTTGCTTTTAAGGGTTAAATAAAAAGCTGTTGTCTCTTTAGAAGCTTGCCTGGGTACTGGCTTTTTATCCTCTTAGAAGAGAGCTGGTGTTAGCATCTGATAGCCATAGCCAGCCATTAGGAAATCCAGTTAGTAACAATGAAATGAACTCTTAGAGAAACTGAAGTGATAATGTAAAACACAGGTTCTCTTGCAATAAGTTTTGTTGGCCCTCCTATTGAAAGGAATTGTTGGGTTTTTTCCTCTGTCTCTCACAGAGAAAGGTGAAATCAACCAGTCATTGTAGAGCATGTGGTTGGCAACCCAGATGTATTGACTTCCACTGACTACACCAAGAGCTTGCTGCCCATCTCGCATGTGGACACCTGTGTTGAAGTGTCTTAATTTGAAGCTGATTCATGCATTCTGCTTGTGTTTATTTAGAGAACACGTGGCTGGGAGGGGAAATTACTTTTCATTTCCCTGCTGGGCAGTGTTACACCACAAGCATTTCCCTCTATGCAGCAATGACACCTTAATCACAACAACTTCTGCTTTACATGCAGGACTAAATACTGTGACATTCACCTACAGCTTCCCAGAGGTTCAAAGCAGTCTATTAGCAGTCCTTTAGCTGTTTCTTGTTTTGCTTTTAGGGTTGAATCCTAGGGTTTACTCACCATTACAGTCCCCAGTTGGAGAAAATGTTTGTCATGTTATCTGAGTAAGCTCTTCAGGGGTGTCTGCACCCCTTGAGAACAAGTTTTTTCCTCGATGGTCTTCAGGATTACATGCAGTTAGAAATACTGTCTGCTTTTTAGTATTCTCTCTAACTTCCATATATTTGTTTCCTTTTATGCCTGCTTAGTTGCTAAGAAAGAGCTAGATGACCTGGAGAGGTGGAAGGAGGAGCATAAGCCAGGGCCAATCATGTTGGTTCCACAGAGACTGGGTAAGACATGAATGAGTAACTGTGAATTGCAATTTTTTTTCCCCCTGGGCATGAGTAATTTTTCACTTTTTCTTGCATGCTATTAAAGATATTCAATGTCAATAAGAACTAACGAGTCTACTGTATGTGCTCTGTGCTTCTTGATGGTCATGGCAATGAAGATGTTTCTGGAGCAAAACAGCACAGATTGTCACTCGAGAAATCTGTTGAGATCAGAGCAGAAAACCTTTACTAGCATTTTGAGTAAAGCAGGTGGATTATCCCTTCTGCTGTTGACACTCTTGATGTCTCTGAGGGGACATAAACTTGGCATTAGTGTAAAGATGGACAGCATGTGCTGGAAGCACTCCAATTACCCATAAGAAAACCCCTGTGTGTTAGGGGCTAGTATGTGTGCTTTCATGACTGCTGGCTCTTGAAGAGGCAAAAGTGATCCCTGCAGCTTCAGCATTTGCAGGCTAAATGTGTGTGAAGCTCTGCATTACCAATTTTATAAAGATAACAACAAAGATAAGTATACGAAAAACAAGATAAAAAGCCACGAGGACTTAAGTCACCGTGAACTGAACCAATGTGTGTACTAAGATAACCAACATCTTTTCTAGACAGATCAGAGAAACTGTAGGACATCTCTTCAATTTCAATCACTATAAAATATTTAATTTAGTGATATTTTAGAGTTTGTTTAAAGAAGAATTAGAAGTCAAACCCCCCCACAATTCAACCCAAAACGAATCTTGTTCAGAGAATAGATCTGCAGATTGTGCTGAAGCAAGAGGAATGTTATTAGAAGTGTTTTTCAAGTACCAGTCTTCAGACCTATCTTGTTTTAGTGTCTTTCCTTAATGTCTTTGGTACAAAAGCTAGGAAACATCTGATGAAACTTGTTGACAAGACGACTTTAAAACATCTTCCGTACAGAACATGCCCTTAAGAAACTGACTAATAAAAATCGGGCAAAATTAATTCTAGTAAATTAAATTATTATAATGATGCCTTTATTGGTTTTCAAAACCTAGAGTTGTCCTTCCATCCCTTGGGTATTATAGGAGAATTTGGGGTGCATGGTGCAGGCTATTGTCCACCTTGATCTGCAAATTCAGTTCTTTCTCTGCCGTGCTACACATGATAAGTTTGCAGTGGTATACTGTCTATAAAAATAGATAGTAGGTGGGGTGATAGAGGACTGTGAACTGACTCCAATCCAGACTTCATTTTTAGATCAAGGTGATCCTGGTCTCACATATTCCTCCCTTCAGCCTGAGTCTGTTTGCAGTGATGGTAATACCCTATGTTTCCACCATCATGTGTAGTCATGTGGCCAGACATGGTCTTTGTGAGTTCCTTCATAATATCTGCTTCTTTCTTGTACTTCCTAGTAGGCATGCTCCTGTCACAAGAGGATCACAAAGCTTTTTGCTGAAGAAAATGAAATATGAAACCAGAAATTTGGTGTGTGGCTGGCTGTGTGACTGAGGATGTGGTGTCAGAGCTGGTTGACAGGTTGTGGGGAGTCTTAACTTCTTCTGGGCCCATAGCATTTAAAAAATTTATTGGGAAAGAAACAAATTAAGATTAAAAAAAAAAAAAGTGAGAAAATATGCTCCCTTCAGTCACTGTCTAGCTTCCACTTAGACTCCCAGAGACTGAAACACAGGCCCTATGTTCAGTGCCTCTGAAAAGAGGCAAGGTGCAAAGATTATTAGATTTTATCATTCCCACAGGAATAAATTTGGAGCTGAAGAGAGCTCAAGAAAGGAGAAAAAAGTGTAAGTGGCATCTCTAATTTCACCACTGTAGGTGCTCATTAAACTAAAAAAGTATCATGTATTATTTTCTCAGAGTGATTTTAAGAGACTACACATCTAGTCCAAATCACCAGAGATTTCATGAAGTTGAAGGTTCTTAACATTTGTGCTTTCCATAGGGAAATAAGTATTCTAGATTTCAAGTTTGTAATATTTGACTGAACTTTCAGACATGGTGGAGAGATGAGAGCTGTGAAGGATGCCAAGGTTTACCCTCCTCCATAAGCAATGAGTGGAGCAACAAATCATGCCTGAGAATGCAATGGTCTCTTTTTGATCATATTATATACACCAGTCATGTCATACCCTGACTGCAGTGAAATATTCAGCACATTATAGCCAAACTAACTTGAATGAATTAAACCTGAGTGAAAGGCTATAGACAATAGCTAATCATGATCAGAAAAATATTTGTTTAGATATGATGTTCATCAGTACATGGAAAGAAAGTACAGTGCACACAAGAAATGTCAAGAAAAGGCTAGAGAAAAAAAAAAAAAAAGAGACACAAATTATGCTTTCAAATGGTTTAAAAACTTGTTTAGTAGTAGTTTTATTTTCTAGACCTGGGAAGAAGTCACTCAATGCCAGCTGTATGCTTATTGCTACTCTAAGCTTGTTGCCTGTAAACTGTATGGCCAGTCTTTTTTGAGAACTTATCTTACAGATTTATTTCTGTGCTTAGAAATATTGCCACACTTAAGGAATTGATCTCCCATTCACTGAAACTCACAAAAGCACCTAAAGATTAGTTACCTTCCATTAGTAAGTGGAGAAAGCTACATTTAGAGAAGAGTTATCCCTTCTGAAAGATCTACTATAGTTGTCTTACATTTCATAGAATGTCTTAAGTCTAAATGAATCTTAAATATAAAGTTCCTTCCGCTACCTGGATATGAATATGAGTTCTGTGGGAAAAGGCTTTGACTTCCATTTCAGAAAGGGGATTCTTCCTTGAACCCCAAGACATTAGCTGTAAAGTATTAAAGTGATAGCATCACATTAGATAGCAGAGTCCAAGATCCTAAATTTGATAAAAGATAAACTCTTTGGCAGTAGAGTTTCTGACTCTGTGTGTGTGTGTGTGTGACAAATTGAGTGAATATGGGCATAGCTGTATCTGAAAATGAAAACTCACCTGCAAAGCATGACTGATTTTCTGAAAATAGAATAGCTCCTCAGTAAACTGATCATATACTGTAGGGACATATTTTTTGGTAGAGTGGTGATACAGTGGATGCTCTGTAAATAGTAAGTGCTTTTGATGGATGAATAAAATTATCAAGAAGGTCTCCTATCTATTCTCTTTAGTGTCAGACAGCTACTGTAATTATGAAAAATTTCCTGTATATGCATACATCCAATCTATTACTTTGCTGTGTTCTGAAATGACTGGCATTTGCAGTTAAAATGTTCATACCAAATGCAATTTATATGTTTGGGGTTTTTTAAGGTGGAAAAGAATCAGAGGCTCAAGCAAGACAAAAACAGCAAATGATGCTCATACAATCTAAATACCAACAAAAGGTCAGTAAGAATACATTTGTTTGTTTAGTTTTAGAACTCAAAAGAAAGCTTTTCATAAAGTATTTCATATGACTATAAAAATGAACTCAGAGCTGCTTGATAGAAGAAAGTCATGAAACCTGAAGGAAGCAGCAGGAAATCAGAAACAAATGTTCTGCCCCAAAGAAAATAAGAAATCTATTCATAAATATGTAGCAATCTGTATCACAGATCATATAGAAAATAATAACCAGTACAATTGTAAAGCCACTTATATACCTTATTGTATCTTCTGGCATGCTACCTACACTTCGACTAATTGATCAATGTACCACCCTATCCTATGCTTATGTGGAAACGTTGTTCCTGTTACAAGGGATATAAATGCTTGGAAGTTATCAATCAGCTGTGCAATTCCTTGCACGGATGTCCATTTATCAGCCCTAGATTTCTCAGCCTTCTTAGAGCCAATATTGGAGTAGCTGTTGTACAGCCTTCATTATTTAGTATCTCATTTTAAGGAAGAAATTCTGGAAACTCTCCCCAAACACTCTTTAGATTTGAAAGATGTGCAGTACAGGAGTCAAGTTACTGTATGAATTCCTTGTATAAATACATATGCAAAACAATTTCCTGTTTATGTTATGCAGCGCAAGAGAGAAGAATACTTAAAAGCAAAAAAGGCAGCTGAAGAAGCTGAAATCCTGAAAAAGAAAGCAATTCAGAGAGAAAAGGTAAACATGGTTACTGCAGTTAGAACCATGTAACAGAGTTCATGTCTTGAAGCTTTATTTTGCAGAATTTCAAGGAACAGACTTATTAAGTGGTAACTGGATGGCCTAAAAGAATTAGGAGCTCACTAAAGGATGTCTGACCTGGTGTTCTTTGGGGCTTGAGTGTTCCTTTGACTCTTCAGAAACTGTAGCCTTTCAGTTGCATCCATCCTTAAGAGTTAGCAGAAAGGTAGAACACTAAGTTCAGGAGTAACATTGTGTATGCAGGTTATATGGTTCGCTTTGGCATGTGCTTTCTCTGTAAGATTGCACTGTGGCAGATGGCACAAAGACCTTGTAGAAATCTATAATTTCTTGTGCACATGGGAAGAATACTAGAAAATCCAACCTGTCATGGTGGAAAAGCCATCCAAATCATGAAAAGGTCAGTGTTGTCTACCTGCATTATGCTGAGAGCACTGTGAAATTCAACTGCCCCTCCAGCCCCTCAGAGGCTTGCCCACATAGGTGTGCTGCTAATATGTGAGATCACTTTTCCTTCTAGTATTCTCCATATATTGACACCAATGATAGCTTGCTTTCAATTTTTTTTTTTTATAATTTTGTATTTGTTTTCTTTTTCTAGTTATTCTCACAAAGCATCTTCTCTTTCTTTGTGCTGCAAAACTTTTGTAAAAGTTCTGTTGTGTCTCCTTGGTGGCAATCAAGTATTACTTGAGAATGCGATGTGGAATTTAAATGACAAAAGGAAAGAAGGGGAACATGTTACTGATATGCACAATAACAAGCAGAGAAAGGGAGATTTCAGGTTTGCAAGTTTTTCTCCATAACAGTAAAAAAGATTTTCTGTGAAGAAACTGAATGTTGAAATTTAATTAAAAATTGTCAATACTGGTTGGTGTACAAGGGCATGTATAAAGAAAAATAATTGTAATTGCTTCCAGGTAAGGGTTAGTCTGTTCTCAGTCTTTCAGTGGTTAGCATTAATCTTTGGGGATAAACCGATACACCATTACTTTTGGGAGATAAGTACATACACAATAGCTCTCGGGGACAGTAAATATTATCAGGTGAAAATGTCATTAATGGTTACCAGCTCATGAATAGCTCCAGAAGCAGTCGTAAAAACAGTGGTAGACAGTGGTTTAATTATTTAATATAAGTTGTTTGCCCATGGGTACTGGACAAGAAAAACGGTACAAGACTGCTATGTATAATTTCTAGTTACACTTGGAAAAATATATTGATGTATCAGTTTTGTTTTCATACTCTTTAATTTCCTTACCTTCACTCTCACAGATCATAAAATCTTTATAGATGTTGTAGATAATAAAACTGTAACTATCAGTTTCTTCTAAAAGAGGATGCAACATCATGGCAAACATCTTTGCCGAACAGACTGTCTAATTTCACTAAATAAACATACACCCAAAAGCAATCAAACAAAACAGAGGAGCATGAAAGGGAACTCTGAATTTGTTTATTCAGATTGTCTTCCACAATAGTGATTGAGCTGATGAAGATTGCTTCTTGGAAGATGATTATGTGTATAAAATTCAACCTTGTTTTTAAGAAAAGCATGCCGGAGAGCCACTAAAAGGTGGCTATCTCATTTTTTAGAGATTTGTTTATCTCATTCTGCCTGTGGATGAAAGGTTCCCAAGAGCTGAGAATGGGAGGGATCCTAGCAAACTGGTACTATATGACCAGTGTTGGGGTCTAGTTACCACAAGAAAGGAGCTTTTTCTATGAAGTGATAGATTTGTATTCAACTGCACCTGCAGTGCATCAACTGAGAGCATGTCTTTCTACAAATTCACAAGCGATCTTTTCTCGCTGACTAGGCCTTCTTTTGCTCAAGGTTATTATTCATTCAATAAAAACCAAATTGTCTGAGTGTCTGAGGGGAGAGAATAGCTAGCCAGATTTATCAGCAGGAGCCCTGGAACTTTCACAGCTGTAGAGCTACTTTGCCAACAAATGTAAATGGTGAAGCCCTGCAGACTAATGTGCAATGACTAGAACGGGTGCTAATACTCAGCTCAGTTCTTACTTGATTGTAAGAATGATGTAGGTCAGTGCTGCTTGTGAACATGGGATCTGTTTATTTTACTGCTTTAATGCTGGTTTTTTTTTCTGGAAAAAAATGGCATCTCTTTCCCATTATCTCTGTGAACAGAGGAAACTGTGTGTCTGCCAAAGCAGTACCCAAATGTGGAAGGTCTGCCTTGCCATCTGTAGGAGTCCACCTGCCTGTCTGTCATTCTTTAATTAACCATGAGCTTATTAGGTGCTGGAATACCAATGCACTTGGTGTCTACCTTGTCCCTCTCCAGTGCCCAGAGAGTAGAAAGACTCTTCATTCTCTGTTCCACAGGACCAGTTTGTGTGAACAGATACTCACGTCTCCCATGCACTCCATTACAGGCAGCTTGTCCTGGGACTGCTGTAGTTTGTTCCTGGGGTAACTGTGGCCTCCATGAGTTTGGGTATTCTAAGCTGGTTAACTCTGAGTTACTCTGAGCTCACTGAAATAATTTGATAAGATTTTCTGTTTTTGTCCCTGGTGCTGAGACGTATGTCTGATCTGCAGAAAGTGTAGAACTACATGGAAAGTAGGGTTTTTTTTTACTCATTAGTAGTAGGTGTCTGAAGTTCGGTATCTTTTGTGTAACCCTTCACATCACAGATTTTTACCAGACTGAAACATAACTTCCTTTGTGTATTTTGGATGAAAGTACAGTCAAAAATCTCCCAAAAATAAGAAAGTGGATATAAGCCTTCATGTTTTTCAAACTTTTGGCATTTGTGCTGCACATAAAATAGGATAGCTTCAGAGCACTGAATATTTCTATTTCCTGTCATTCAACTCTGTTACCCTGCCTGAGGCCTTTTCTCATATAGTCTAAGTCTTGACTGAATATTAGAAGATCCAAAAAATTTGAAATGAGAAAGCTCAGTGTCATTTTACTTCATACAACCTTTTTCTCTTACCTTACACAGTAACCAGTTCTGTCATCTTTAGAAACTCTCTTATTTAGGATAATCTGTAATTTAATTTTATTCCTTATCAAATCATGTGCTCTTTAATTTGACTGTGTTAATCAGCATGAATGGCCTTTTTTTCCGCGAATTTGTTAAAACCAGGCACTTTACAGACCTTCTGCTAATATTTTTCAGCATGTTTACCTTCAGTATCACAGCTGTTTCACTCTTGGCTTTGTTTTTGAAGATGCTGCCAAAGGTACAGTGTTTTGGCAATTGATAGATTGTCATTAGTTAGAGAATGTTCCAGTCCTGTTTCCTGTCACTTGCATGCATCCTAAGTAAGGGTCCCAGGGTAAACTTTCAGAATAAAAAACAGTCACGCAGGCCACAAATGAGTAATTTCAAGATGCTGGAGATTTCTTCAGGTACCCTTCTGGTGGTACAATAGCTGCAGGATATTCCTTTTCTTTTTTATCTAGGGGGAGACAGAGATGATACTAAAGTTTTGTATTTATCAAAGTCAATACCACTGCGTTGTTCCAGCTAGAAGATAGACCATAACAACTCCCATGAGCTTTGGATTTGAACTTTCAGGACCCTTGCAATCTGGTGATGAATCCCACATCCAATGCTTTTTCAGAGGTGAAGGTGTCAGCTTCCAGTGTTGGACAGTACTGGGGAAAAGTCTGGGAGCTATGGCTGATGTCTTGGTCAGCATCACCTTCAACAATAATAGAAGCCATCAGATATCCTTTCTACCTCTTCCCTTTCTCTCCCTTTAAATTGTAAAGTTACACAAATGGTGGCGACTTTTTCTTTTTCCTAAAAAAGTCATCTATGGGTGGAGTGGCTAGGAGTAAACCAGATACCCCTTAAACACTCTCAAACGTTACCTATACTGTGCAGTGATGCTCCTTACTACAGTTTGGTTAAATTTTTGAATTGCATCAGTACATCATACATTCTGTCACTGTCTCTGCATGTCAAATGACTGAACAACAGGATATCTTATTCAGAGATTCATCTTCCTCCTTTTGTTTAATTTTCTACTGCCTTTTTTCAAATAACAACTTCTAAGTCATTTGCCTTCCAGCAGTTTATATCGTCATACAACACAGTGGCTCTTTTCCTATTTGCAGGCATCTGAAAGGATTTTTTTTTCTTAATCCAATACATGTGAAGGAGGAATTTGCATTTGTTTTGCAAATCTCTTCTAGTCAGTCATTCTTTATCCAATTAAAAAATAACCATCGTGAAATCACTGAAGGCAAAGTAATTGAGTAACTTCCAGTAGAATTGTAATTTTTCTGGTTGTGGGACAGGAAGAAGATTATGGAGGTGGTGGTTTCAGCCCTGTTCTTAATACCACTTTTCCCCACCTTGTTCTACCTGCCCTTGCACAGTACCTCTGCTCAGATACAGTATCCTTTCCCTGATGTGGTGCTCTGGCCAAATAAGCCATTCTCACCCACACATCTGTTCTCATCTCTGTAAGATATTGTCTGAAATTTCCAGGGCACTTTGTTCATAGGCATGGCTGGTTGCTGGGTTACCAAATCATTACTTTTTTACAGTTTGAGGGTGAGTGATGAGCAGAGTGATAGTCTGAGTCTTTATTTTCCTCCACATGCTAGTTGCTGTGATCCTTGGCTGGGAACTCTTGGAGCATCCCCCTACCAATTGCAGTGTGGGAGCTTGTGCTCAAAATATAGCAGGTTGAAATCTTAGGTTGAGATTTTCTAATCTGTGCTTTTAATACATTGATCTGTCTTTAGACTGCTCTTCACATTTGACCCATCTGCAGCCTGCCAGCCTAAACAAAGATTTGGCTGGCCTCCTTTTGACTGGAATTGGGGGGTTGGGCAGCTTAGATGATTCTTTCACTGAAAATTATGTGCGATTTCGTATGAAAGGACTTAACAATTTGTGGTATCCAGATTTTCAAAGGAGTTGTATGTGTCAAGGATTTCGTTGACTTTTGCACTGGGAACGGTGTCTGAGGTAGAATAATACTGGTTAAGTACCAATGTCTCCCACTTTCATCTGTCTTAACATGTATTCCACTGGCCAATATCTAGTGCTCCTGAAGCTGCATGTACTCATATCACTGCACTGTCAGTGCTACAGAATTATCATCTGCTTTGGTTCAGTGGTTTGAGTCTTCTGCTTTGTTACCAGGACCAACATACCAAGAGAAATCCCCCAGCAGGACTATGATATGAGAATTGTGAAGGCTCGCAAGACTCTTTGAGTAGATGGATCTACTAGGAGCACCATATTATTTTCTATTTAAACAGATCTCTTGACTAAGAGATGTTTGGTCATGTCTGAATACTTTGAAATTTGAGATTGGGTCACTTCCGTACCCAACTACTGCTATAGATCTTTTTTAAAAAACAAAACATTGAAATACTGGAATTCAAATAATCGATGTTGGTTTCTCAGTTATCTGAAAACTCAAGTATGTTTTCCTGTCTTTAATCCTGTAGGCAGAGAGACTTGAAGTTAAAAAAAGGCAACAAGAAATGCAAAGAAGAGAGATGTTCCTTGAAGATCAAAATTAGTAAGTAAAATTTGACTTACTACCTGAAGTTCCCCATCTGCTTGTCCTTCTGTCTTGTTTGTTTGTTTGCTTGTGGTTTTAATTATTAATTTTTTTTCCTTTTTCTTTCTCCTTCTTTGGGGCTCAAAAAAGGTGTCTGTTCAATTTTTCACTTGAAACTTGTTGACTTTTGACTTTGAGACAAGGAGCACAAACTGATACACAGGAGGTTCCTGCTGAACATCAGGAAACATTTTTTACTCAGAAGGTGACTGAACATGAGCACAGGTTATCCAGGAAGGTTGTGGAATCTCCATCTTTGGTGATATTAAAAAATTCTGAGCAGCTATCTCAAACTGGCCCTGCTTGAGCAGGGGGTTTGACAAGATGACATCCAGAGGTCCTTTCCAACCTCAATGATTTTATGATTCTGTGAAGTATTCCAAGCCTCCTCCACACCTTATTCTTTGAAAAATTTGGTTCTGTAGACTTCTCTTACCTTCCTAAAACATACACTCTGAAATGAAAGCTGTGAATTATATAATGACTTTGTGCTTGTGCTTTCTTCCTCTGAGTCAGTATGTGATTATTCAATCCAAGACCAATGATTGAAGCAGAATCTATATTACATCTCCACCTATTTATTTTATTGACTAGTAAAGAAACCTAACCCACATGGAAATAATGAGTACTTCCTATATTTAGCATACTTAAATATAGAGATTTGTTTTGAAGATCTGTTTCCCAAGAATACCTCCCTAATGTCAGATTTAGATCCAACTTAAATCCTGACATAATTAATTCCATTGGCAACGAAGTTCATGATTGCCTATTTATTTATTTTTAACTGATCCAAACTGATTTTATCACATAATTAACACACAATACTGTTTAGTCACCTTTACGTTTTTTATCTTTGGCTTCCGAAATTACTCACTGATATTCTTAGTTTGATTGATTGCTTTTTCCTCCTCTGTGACCTTTAAAGGAGTCACTTTTGTCTGATGCTAGCAGATCTAGTTCCTTTATCATTTGCCCAGACTCTGTTTTCTAATGCATAGACATTTTAGTGCTTTGTCACTCAGCCTTTCTTGTATTTTTCCTTTGGTTTCTTCCCATTTGTTTTTAGGCACAGCTCTTTCCTTTAGTATGTTGCCAGCATTTGTCTCTAGATATTGGTGTTTAGCTTGCTGTTTGACCTCAGTTTGTCGCAGTGTGGATTTCCACACACACACCTTGATTCCCTGTGATTTCTGAAGACCTGAATAAGTTTATATCTCTGCCTGTTTCTGACAGACACTTTAATTTTCTTTGAGCCTAAATCAACAACAGACACATTAGGTCTTTGCAGTTAAAGGTCCTCAGTTATGGGCCTTGCTTTTTCCTAAGGGCATTGTCAGGGATTTTATCTTCCCATTTAATATAATTTTTTGTCTTAATGCATATTCAGTTATGAACAGAGATATATCTCTGCCTCACTTTCCCTGTCTGTACCTTTTTCTACTTAGGGTGAAATGAATTCTGCTGTTCAGCATTTTTTCCATTAAAAGTAAGTTTGGTTTTGTCAAAAGCAGGCCCAAACCCTCTGAAACACAGAACAAGTGGAAACGGACACAAGTGAAAAATTTGTTCACCAAAAGAGTGGTCAAGCATTGGAACAAACTGCCCAGGGAAGTGGCTGAGTCACTGTCTCTGAAGGTATTTAAAAGACATGTAGATATGATGCTTAGGGACGTAGTTTAGTGCTAGACTTGACAGCGCTGAGTTAACAGTTGGATTGATGATCATAGAGGTGTTTTTCAACCTAAATGATTCTCTGTGGGCAGTCAGGTAGGCCCAGGTGGTGCAGGAGCTCTGGCTGCCTGGGCGCTGAGAAATAGACTGACTGGCAACTATTCTATCCACTGATTAAGGAAAAACTTGTGAGCACTTATCTTTGGAAGCCAAATTGACTGATGCAACTGAAGGTGAAGATGGACTGTTGAGCTCCATTGCTTGTGATTATGTTTAACTATCAGGACATTATTTGTATGTAGTATGTACTGAACATATACCAGAAGGGCCCTGTAGCTACTACACCTGGAGGAAGTGAGCTGAAACACTACCTACAGTGAATACAATTTTGGTTGAGCAAAAACCTCCCATGTTGTGCAGTGTTAAGGAAATTTCTGACCATCCAGGAGCCACAATGACAGTCACTCTTGCGCCACCTGACCTGGGACAGAAGCTACAACATACAGCTACAACCCCACTCACTCACACTATCAGGCCATATTTCCTTTCTGCCTCAACCCCAGGCTTCCCATAGCAGTGCCTCAGACATCCAGATCCTTAAAATGATTTAATCATGGTGCAGTAACTAAGTAACAAAATAAAAGCCCAAGCTGGTGCCTCTGAGGAAGGACTCTGAACAAAGGAAGCCCTGGGCTTTTATACCCTCACAGCCTAAGAGCAGGGAAGTTGAGAGGTCCTTGGCTCCTGCAGTGTCTCTAAGTGTCCCATCCCTTGGCCAGGCCGCCCTTTTTTATACAGAGTGTTGGCCTCTTTCCTCAGGGTTGGGCAGAGGACTCTAGTGTCTTCCCTGATCTGAAGGAATTCTCTGGGGGAGAGAGGAAGAGGAGTCTGTACCTCTGGATGTTGGTTGAGGATGCATTGCTAAGATACATTGGCATTAGGCAGCACAGCATCCAGGAGTAATGGAAAGATTGTGTGACATTTCAGATTCTGTAAAACAACTTTATTGCAGTACTGCTGGTTACTAGAGGGATGTTCACATAGGAATGCTTGGTATTTAAAGACATGCTTTTGCCTACTACGCAAAAATGAGTAACTTCTTACTTCCATCATCTAAGACCCTTTGTCTAGAGGTGAAAAGAACAAATACGAGGTTGTGCCCCTTTCCTTGCTGTCTCTGCTGGAGTATTTTGATCTCCTTCTCTGCTTACTGGAAAAGATTGGAAGGAAGGTCCTGTGCTGCATATAAAGCAGTGACCTCTGCAGAGTCATGACCTATAGAGTCATTTCAAAAGATAAGCTCCCTTGTTAGTCTGCCCTCTACAAGATCTGTAGCTGCAACATCACAATTTGCCTGAGGACACCAATGTGCGCCAGCATTCTCATTAGCTGAGAAACCTTTTAAAATTGATCACCACCTCTAGCTGTATCAGCCTCCAAGGGGTACAGCCCAATCAGTACCTCTGCTGCATGAAGTGCTACTTCTATTTGATAAGGAAAGGCACTTAAGATTCTCAATGTCATTAACATACTCTGAGAATAAAGTATGATACTGTCCAGAATTTTGTATTTCTGATTAAATTCCTGTCACTATTAAAACCAAGAATTTCTCACTGAAACCCCTTTTCGGAGGGTCTAACATGAAGTAAGTGCTAAAAAGAAAAATTGTCTGCAACCTTCTTTGAATACAGTTATTTCCTATCTTTTGGAAGCCTTGTTACTTTCTTTGTGCACAACAGGTCCTTGAAGGTCAGCTGTATCCTTTGTCATAGTAGCTTGAATAGGTGTTTGTGTTTTGCAATCTAGACAGACATGCAGAGTGTTGTGGAAAAGTCTGCAAGCCTCACACTTTCAGGATCAGCAGCTCTTCTGATCCAGGTGGAGTAAAGCTTTGTTGGGTGACTAAAACAGACAAAACTCACTAGGTATCTCCTGAAGTAGCTGTGTATTGAAAGCCTTAAAAGTGCACAGAAACAGACTTTGAGGTGGACAAGTTTCTGCATAACAGGATTGCTACAGTTTATGCTAACAGAGAGGAAACACATGAAGGATTTGTTGGTGATAATGTTGTTGCGGTTCTGTCCCTGCAAATGCCCGATTTAGAAAATGGGGGGTATGTGTTGACTTAGAGCAGCTACTTAGCCATGAAGCTACTTGCCTTTCCTTCTGAGTCATGATATCTTGGATGCATTTTGCATTACTGCCTGATTGTGTTTTTGTTAGACTGCCTTAAAAGCTAGGGAAGGCTTGTGTAGTCTGTACTTTGCAGTTGCTAATCCATTGGAGAGAAAAACTGAGTGTCTGTCTTTCCAAAGGGAAACAAAGAGGAGGACCTTTCAGGACACCCCTCTTTAATTAGTACACGAGTTGTCATTCAAACAGTAAGGAGGATGGGTATATCGTGGCTTGCTTTTTTAAGTGACTTGGTGGGCAGGCTGGGTAAATCTGTTTGAACTGTAGGGTTTCTCATCATACAGTTTAAGCCCAGATCTCTAGTGAGGTGCTTTTATTTAATTTGTGTTCAGCTTTCCAGAAACTGTTGTGTTGGATGTGGCCCACTGTTTTTTTAACAGTTTATGTAATGGGAAAAGCAGTCTAGAACATAGAGTTACTTTCTAATAATATATGATGACTTTTGTGTCACTTCATCCTTCCCTTTTTTACATATTCATACATCTGTTTTTGTGAAGGTTGTACTCCTATAAAAATCCCTGGCAGTGCTGCACTTGCGTACATGTGCGCACTCAATATATTCTGCTCAGAATTTGGAGCTGGAAAGAGAATTTGCAGAGTGCCTCTAAGTGCATATTCCAAACATGATGCAGGAGGTTCACCAACCAAGCTGATATACACTTGCCTGCCAAAGCAGTTTTCTCAAAAGTCATAAAATGCAAAAGAATAAAACCTGAATCAAAACAGAATTTTTATTTATTTATCAATTTTTACAGGATAAATGCTAGTGTCCTTGCCAGTTTTCATTCCCTTATGATGTGTGGTTCAAACAGCAGGCTGGCAACAAATTTTCCCCACAGAAGTGCAAATGTAAACCTGACTGGACTTTTAATAGAGATTGCTGGAGAGAGTGAAAGAGGGCTCACACAAAAAGGATTTTGCATCCTTGAGAATCCTTTGTTTGCTTCTTTTCACCACAATTGTCTATGTTTTGTTCATTTGCTCCTGATTATTTTAAGCGTTGTCAATTATTTAGCTAACAGGCAGAAAACTAGGCTTTTATAGACATCCAAAGGGACTCTCTTGAGTGTAATAATGAAGGCAGTTTATTGAACGCCTGTGAGGTTGCTTTCTAATTGTACACATTAATCTGCCCATGCAAGCTGGCTGAAAATATAGAAGCAGATTGCACATGCAGATGGAACACACAGAATGGAAGATCTATGCAATAGACTGATGCGAAACTGCATTTTCCTTAAAACTGGATTTATGCTTATTACTTGAGATAATAAATGAAACTTACATGTAAAATAACATCCAGAAGTATTGAATGAGTTGGTGGTAAGAAAGAATAGCCTAGCTGTATTATTTTATTCAGTGAGAGAAACAAAAAAAAACAGGTGAGTTGACAGGATAGATTTGTTTTGGGTGTGGGTAGGAAGTGATGAAAATAATTCTGCTGACAAAGTTGCCTTTAAAAAAAAAGAATATTTTATTTTCTTGAAGCTTTATACCTAAAATGAACTAGTGCCACATTTTTCATTCTTATCCCCAAAATTAGGAGCTCAAGAGCTTGCAGACAAGAAATCCTACTAGCCAAAGATAGCACAGTTCTGATCTTCAACATTAGATTTGTCCAAGTCCTCCATACTATGGTTTTGCAGTACTGCCAGTGAAGTCTGTGAATACTGCAGTAAGCTTGCTATATGGCTACTGGAAGGATTTGTGTTAGAATGCAAGTGAACTAAATATTGAGGACCCTTTCCTCACAGTAAAGGGCATTGCAAAAGAACCATCAATACCATGCAACAATTTAACATTTTAATTATTCCACATTGTAATTTTTTACCATACAGCTTCCAGCAAAAGATGCATCTTGCACCCACATACATTCCAAAATCAGTTCATGCTGGGAATGTTGTGCATGGCTGATGTTATTTTTTCCTTCTTATCCAAAAGTGGACTCTGTCCTACAGGTATGGGTTAGACTAGAAGTACAGAAGAACCAAACTCCATGTAAAATTGAAGGCATGTTTTTTTGCTGATAGACAGAGATGTTTTTACTACTTGCCCCTTGTTATGGTCTGTCTGTGGGAAACAGGGCAGTTACTTGTAGACTTCTGAATTTATTTAAACCGCGTAAACTTCTTGCTATGCTAAATCCCTGCAAAGAAGAGGCAGTGTGAGAGCAGGCATGTGTAACTGTGTACTAGCAAAAGCCTTGTACCCTTGGTCAGACTATTTTCACGTATGGCATTATTGCCCCCTCACCTCCTCCTGCCCTCTGAGCTTCATTCCCATTTTAGCAAAGGTTTTCCATTGGTGAAAGTCAAGTACATCTCACTTTTGAGTGTCTTTCTCCATCTTCCAACAGAGAATCTGTTGAAATCCTGCATAAATGGACAGCTATCTCATAAAGCTTTCCATTGACTTCTGGAATTTATCCTCTTTTAACATACGGTTTTGTTAGGCCACATGTCAGAGGAACAGCAATGGCCCTAAGTACCAGGCAACCTGGCTTGTTGGTCATAGTGTATACGTGACCAGGATGCATATGGCAATGCACAAGGGAGAGCCCTCATGGAGGAAGGAACAAGGGCATCAGAGGGGACACACACACCACAGACTGTACTGGAATGAAGGGCAGCATTTCCTGTGTGTAGGCTTTGGTAATGTTACAAAGCTGATCTTAATTTCTGCAAAAGTTGAGAAAGTTGGTATGTTTAGTCAGTTAAGTATGTTGAAGTTGGAAGAAGTGTAGATATGTTTGCTGATGCTGCAAAAAGACAGGTCTTGAATGAAATTCAGTTTTGGTTTTCAGTTTGGGATTTTTTGTGGTTGTTCGGGTTTTTTTGGAGAGGGAAGTCCTGATCATGTTAAAAACCATTGTGAAACTTCTGGTTGGATGTGTGAAACTAACATAATGTATGTATGATGCATGAGTTTTAGTTTTTCAGCTGAATTGGAAGAAAATTGTGAAATATCACATTAGCATTGCTTACAGGTAATTGAAATGGAAGCTGATGTATCCATGTCATTCAGCACTATATGCTGCGTTTGTGGTCTTAGTGACTACTCAAGTTGCCTCCTCTTTGAAATGGCTGTAATGATTTACATGGCCTGGGATTCTTTTATTTTTAATACTATTTCTAAACAACTGTTTGCATATTTGTGGACATTCATTACAGAAAAATTGTAACGGTGGCGATCCTGCAGCTTGAGCTAAAAGGAAGTTCAGGAGCTGCCTTGCTTTCAGTAATAATGAGTTGGCCATTATATGTTACTCATTGTCAGGAGAAATAAATAGATTTATGATATATGCAAAAGTATTATGTGTTCCTTTTTTTTTTTCCCCCCAAAAAAACACAAAAAGTTTTCAGTACACTGGTGTTTCAATATCCATCAATTAAAGCAAAAGAATGAACTGCCACTACTTTCATTGGAAAAGACTAATGAAGATTACAAGAAGCATTTTTAATTAATGCATTTTTAATGTTTGTCTGTAAAACAGACTTAAAGCCAAGAACTTTATTTATAGACAGAAAAATTACTTTGTTCTGAGAGGAATACAGTCTCAAATGAAAAACTAGGCAGGCAGTGCTGTGCGACTCTTGAATGGAGGAAGATGCTGGGGCATGATTCTAATCTTTATTCAAGTCCCTAAGGAGGAACCCTTTTCAGTACTGTTTTGGTGTTTGGTTTTGGTTTTGATTTTTGGTTTTTGGTTATTTGGTTGGTTGGTTGGTTGGTTTTGGGGTTGTTGTTTTTTTTTTGTCTTGTAGATGTGACAGGAGTTAAGACCAAATTACACACAAAGTTAAAGACCTCATTCTGCTCAGGATTTTAGACCTTGGGTAATGCAATGAGATCAGTTGTGAGTCTTCAGATCTTTCACAGTTGCATGCTGGAGTCAACTGTAGAGCTTTCTGATTCTTGACTGTCAAGGCTGGTGATCCTGCTAGAGCATGGGAACTTCTACCCAGGCCAGAGGAACCTGTGCTCACTCTGGCTTTTATAACCATCCCCTTATCTCACTCCAGTGGGAATGTAGGCAGCATTTAGTCCTAAACAGTCAGAAACGTGTGTGGGTTCCTTGATCTACAAGTAGCCTGTGAGTGCAGGGTGCCAATTCTAGATCTCTGGATTACACCATTGCACCCAGCAAGTTTGTGTTTCTGCATTTTACATACACTTGTTGAGCTTCAGGTAGGTGGTTATACATAACAGCTTTTAAGAAAGAACTCCAACTGAAGAATAGTTGTGAAATGTAAAGTTATATATCCAAGGACACACAGGAAGCATCTGAAACATGGACTGATGTCCACTGTCATGCACTGTCGCCTCCTATCATGTTACTCAATGATTGTGGCAGCAAAGTTAGTATATCCCCACAACAGCTCTTAAGAGTTTTTCAGCCCCTGAATCCAGTATTGGGCTTCATTCCCCCATGGCTGCATCCATACTAATAAATTTTATACTGTCAATCACTGTCCCTTCTGAGGCCAACAGGCCAGAGACTGCCTGCTTTTTTTTGCTAGAAGACTTTTTGACATCCAAAAATGGGGCAGTAGCATCTGAAATACCTGTTGGGAGTTACTTGTGGTTGCTATTTGTTCCTGGATAGCAGCTAGGAGTTATTTGAGAAAGTGCTGTTTGGAACAGGTCTAAACAATTTTAAGAATGATTACCACGGTATATCTGGCTGAGTTCACAAGCCAAGAGTATTGTTTGGTTCTATTAGGCATACCAGTATGGGAGTAGGCTATTTTCATTTGCAGAGCAAAAGGCTTTTTCCCAATGGCGTAATGGGAAACAGGGCTACCAAGAAAGACAAAATACCCTCATAACATTGCTCCAGCTTAACCAGTGCTTCCGAGTGGCTGTCTTCTTATCAGCCTGAAGTAGTCAGAACTCAGGGTACCAGCTTGTTAGCAGGGTGCCTTCTTCTTGGATTATCTAAGTCTTGGATCTTCATTTGCCTAGCTGTATTTGAAGAGTATCAGGGTTCTGCTGTATTCCAAAACATTTCTTCAGCTTATGCTCTCCCTTCCTTAATGTTAATTAGCTCAAAGGACACATTTTATTAGTATCTTTGATTAGCCCTTGAAGTTCTAACAAGTGAGTGAGATGCTGCTCCAACCGTCTGAATGTGGAACACCTATGGACACTTTGATATGCTGATTTTCTTATGGAAATAATACTTTCCTTTCCAGAAAAGTGATTGAATTGTGATCTCTCTGACTTCCTCCTTTCCCTGCAGCATGGCTTATGCTATGCTCTGCACTGGTACAGCTGCAAGTTTAGTATTATGAAAAATACCTTTCAGACATTCTATATGGCAACATTAGATGCCTTGCTAGGTTTCCATACAGATGACACACAACAAATTAACATCTATAAGACCTGACTTTTGTCAGGTCCAGAAACTTGAGTCCCTTTCTTGTGATAGGGACACTTTATTAGTGTATTGCTTAATTTGGTGTAGTTAGGGTGTTTTCTCTGTTCCAAGACAGTGCACAACCTTGCTGAGAAACTTTATTTCCTTCCACTCTTGTTATTGTCTTTTCTGATACCAAAACTGAGGTGGCTTTTCATCTATTATTGTGCTCATTCTGGAAATGCAGCTTTCACATTTTTTCGCAAATAATGAGAAATTCCACATGCCCCATGTCATTCTTTTGCCATCTATAAGGAACTAAGTGATCCAGTTATAGACCTAAGTTGACAGATAATTCTTCATAGAGCTTCAACCTTGTCAAATATATTCCAGATTTTCTACAAGAGTTCATGGTTTTTCTGATGTAGAAATAAAATTTTATTTTATCAATTTTAGCATAGGTAGAGAAACACAAAATCTGCAACTTAAAACTTCAATTTCCCGGAATTATTCTGTGCAAACTTACCACTTTCCTCATGAACTCACCTTTCATGAAAGAAATGTGAGTTTTTAACACTTGTGTAAGAAGAATATTAATTTGTTCAACCTTGATAAACAGATACTCTCTAGATCAGGGAAGCCAATGTTTTACGTGGTTGTTTCTGTATTGTGCATTGTCTGAGATCTATGTAAACTGCCCAGGAAATGGAGGAAAGACATTATGGAGGAAAGACTGGGAATGATCAGACTCTAAAAATCTGGCTTGCTACAACTTGGGCAAGTACTTTGTACCTGAAGTGGTAACCTAGTTTTGTATTGTGTAGAGTAGCAGAGAAGAACTTGTGGGTTCTTGTTCTCTGTCTCAACTTCTCCTCAATATGCCACTCATCACTGACTAGCAGGAGATTTGCAGAAAAATCATCTACTCACTGTTTCAGATTATGGAGTGACAGATAAAAACACACTTGGTAGTCTGTTTCAGCTGTTAGTCATCATCAAGTCAAGGCTTTTTCTCCAAGTTTAAGTCTTTGGTAGAGGTATCTTCCCCACAGAGCTATCTGGTACCTCTGTTAGCAGAGTAAATCTTCGTGTTGAATATCTCTTGAAGCACTCTTTCTGCTCTCACTTGAGTGCTTTCAGGCTTTCCAAAGCTGTGTACAGAAATAAAATTGCCTCTTTCCTCTAACTCTGTTCCTTTGAGTGAGTAAAGACTTCAGGAGGTATGTCTTGGACTTCAGGCTAGGAAACTGATTCCAGATCACAGCACCTAAACTCCTGTTGTTTTTGTTTGTGACCTTGTTTAACTGTACTTGGTTGAAACTGTGAGCAAAGTGGTGCTACTTGGAAAGTCTGGTTTATAAGGGATGTGATTCTAAAAAGAAAATTGCCCTTGTCAGAATAAGAACTGACAACATTGTGCAATTCTGCTTCAACTAAGGACATGCTTTTGTTTTGTTTTGTTTTGTTTTGTTTTGTTTTGTTTTGTTTTGTTTTGTTTTGTTTTTCTAATGCCACAGAATGCTTTTAAGTCTTTCTACTTGATTAAGTAATCTGCTGTAAGGCTGCATTGCATTAGCCGTGAAGGAAAATTCCTTAAAATAATCTTTTAAATTACTTATCAGAGATTTATAGATCTAGTAGAAGGATTTGCAACAGTTCAGTGAAGCAGTTGCATCCCGATGAAGTCCAAGGGTTTGTGAGTCTGCATTACAGGACCTTTACAATGATGAAAGAAAGCATAGCCACTGTATGCCCCCAATACACAAATGAAAATAATTGTTTGCTTAAAAAACCCTCACAACAAATGTCTTATCCACAGTATAGGTTCTGTATCCTTTGTCCCATTTCATTTTGTCTGTTTCCATAACCTTTTTTTTCCACTAATGATGTTTTCCAGCAGATACATGATAAAATGTCTAGGCTAAATTCCAAGAGTGGAATAAAAAGCTGTGTTTATTTTTATGGAAGCACTAACAATTCTATTTGGATTGGATTTCTTCATAGCAAAACCAATGAATTATTGAACAGATTGGACGTGGGTTTGCCAAAGAGTGATTCCTGTCAGATTGCTAATCCTGGCCCAGAATATCCAGCATGGGTAAGCAAAACTCTGGTGTATTTTCTATCAGCTTTCCAGGTGCTGTCAATAGCGTAATGTTAGAGTATTCTAATTGAGCTTAATTGCCTAGACATAACACAGTGAGTACAAAGGAGTCTTTCTGGGTGGATGAGATTTCCTACATTGTCTCTTACACACTGGCAGAGTATTCTACATAATAGGGGACTGCTGACAGATATCTCTCTGATAAATGAGAACTAGATTTATATTCTAAGGTCAGATCAGAATTTTAAATATGCCCTATACTCATCCGTTGGTGGTAAGCTTTTATGAAATCTCAATTAGTTCCTGTCAGTGGATGCATTAAAAATCCACTCAAAAGAAAGAGAAGCTTGTTTCTTACTGCATCCTAAAAGTGATTCCATACACTGCTTGGGGTCTTTTTCCCAGTTTGAATGAGCCTGGTAAGTATCAATGTAATTAGGAAATAGATAAAGTATTGCTTAAGTTTCATTATTTTAATTGCCTCTAAAAGGCTTTTTTTCACATGCAATTAGTCTCTTTATGTGTAAACCAAGTTCTCCTACTAATGTGAAAACTTACATTGAGGAATATTAACCCTGAGGCAGAAGTATTTCTCCTGTAGGGAGATTTGCAACTGGGGGAATAGAGAAGAGGCAATCAAGTGGACAGAAATTATTGCTATAAGCAATTCAGCAGAAATTTGGAAGTATCTGATCTGGGAAGCCCTCTATCGTATTCAACTTTAAACACTGAAAGTTGAGTAATAGGAAGGAAAAGTTTGCCTCCCTATTTCCTCAGAAGCCTTAGAAATGTGAGAAAATCCTCCCATTCCTGAAATTTCAACCAACAGAGTATACAACAGCTCTGTCTTGCCTCTACTAACTCTTCCTGATTTGCATGAAAAGGGAAGGTGATATTGAAAACAGACTCCTTTCCCTTTTGATTCTGCAGATCCCATTGTACCTCTGAAAATCCTAAAGACATCCTTGCATATGTAAGCAGATATATAGCTTGAGGAACCAGTTCCCGCCCAGCATTGCTGGAAGGCTAATGGCAGAACAGTGGCTTCCAGACTATCTTTTGTAGTCCTGGATGGACAAGAAAGATGAAGGACTATGGGAAGGGAGAAAAGATGTCTTGAAAGCACTTCCATCCATCTCTTGAAGCATCCAACACTAAAAACAATAGGGAGCTTGTTCTTTGGTAGGAAAGACTCAGCTCTGCAGTCTTCATATTATCTGAGCATTGAACTGCGAAGACAAGTGAGCTCATGTCCCCAGAACTGATTTGGATTTCAGCATTTAGGTGTGGTGTCTTCAAATCCATACAGAAGTGGGTGAATATAACACTGTATCCCTTCAAGGGTGCAGGTCCTACGTTTAGCCTTAGCCTTCTACTTCACTTACCTATGTGTGTTTTTCTCATTTCAGGTTTTGATGGGTTTCTTAATAAATTATGCTGAATTGCATACCATAACTCATTTTCTCTTCATTAGTGTCCAAGAAGATAAAATACTTCATTTATCTGTACTGTTCTTTCATACTATCAGATATTACTCTTTTGTACAGCAGCATTTCTATAGCTTCGTGAATCAACCAATCACTTGCTTCTAATGCAGCAATGCTGTTAGCAAAGTCTTCCCAAGCATCTTGGATGAGGTACAGTCTATAGACACACACACAGCCTGTGTGCTCTGTGTGAGGAATCTGAAGCTCATAACCCAGGAGTTGTTATCTAAATAAAGTTGGCATAGAACCAAAATGCTAAACCAGTGGGAAAGCTAGGACTCTAATTTGGATGTTATCTTGAATGTGTCCTTTGTTTGCAGTAATTAAAAGATTCAGGAACAATGTATTTGAAGCAGTGAAGTGTGATAAGCTTCGGACATGCCTGACATGCATACTAAAAGGGAGCATATATGTACATATATGTGATCTTTAAAGTTTAAAATTCATGTTCTAAAAAGAGTTTGGGGCAATGTAATGTTGATCAAAGTTTTCCCCTCAAATCATTTCTTTGAAAGTGATATTAAACAGTTCAACTCTCAGTGCCAAATGTTCCTTGATGTCTGTGAACAAATTTAACTTCCTTGGAGTGACTCTGTCACTGATGACTTTTTTGGCCTGCTTATTTAATCAAGCTCATAATTAATTTTAATCCTGTCTTTCAAAGTGTGACCAATCCTGTGTAGATTTTTATTGTCTTCTAACTTGATTAACATACTCTCCACACAATTCTCCAAGCCGTTATGAAGAGTAATGAACAATATCGGACCCAGAATGAGTCTCCCTGGACACATGTAACAACTTCTCCCAGCTCAGAATTGAGCAATTAATAATTGCTTTCTCTATTCAGTCTTTTTAGCAAATGATGTGCCTGTTGTTTTAATGGTGTCATTCTGCATGCGTATATCAAGTTTTGAGAACATTGTGTAGATCTGCCACAAATTTCTCATTGAAGTCAAACCTGCACAATTCCTGTATTAAATTATACTGTCTCATTATTTAGTGTGCTACAGTATGTTCCTACTCTAAGACTTTACAGTAAAAGTTCCTGTGTATAATATCCTAAGGTGTCTTGGCTGCCCCACAAATAGAACAGATTTGATATCTCAGCTTCTGTTGTCCTACCTCCACAAATAATCCTGTTTTCCCCCTCTTACCAGACCTCCATTCTGCTTTTTAATCTTGGTAATACTTTCAGTACTTTTCTTTCTTCCCAGAACACCCCTTCTCACTATCATATATTCTAATTGTGTTTTTTTGGTTGCTTAGGGTATCTTTATGCTTGTCAGTGAGACATAGAATAGCATGTGCTGTGGCTACTTTGTTGTGATGTGCAGGTGGAGGTTCAGCCAAGCAAAATCGCTGAGAGGTTTTAGGCCACTTCTTATTTAAATTCTAGTTTTGAAACTAATCTGTCTCTTAAGTAACTAGAATCATTCACCCATTTGTGTTTGTTAATTACTCATATAACAATTTGGGAATAAGGTTTTGGAGTTTGGCCACCCTCTCCCCACACCAATATATTGCTGTTTTTGCTGAACAATAGGCAAGAAGCCATACTTATAGGCAAGCTCTTCAAGAGGATGAAAACAGAAGATTAGAGGAAATGAAGCAAGAACAACAGAGGAAGGTAATTATGCATTAACAGTTTGCATATTGTAACTTTTTTGCATGCTGTGAAACCAATTAAATACATTGATTACTTGTAGCCTACGCACAAAGCTTCTCTTTAGCAAAAGTGATTCAATCACTGATTTCAAATATTGTGAGAGAGGCGAGTCAAATTGCAAAATTCGCACAGGGACTGGCCAATTATCTTCTGGGTTCAAGTCTGTTTCCATCTGGATAACAAGTTTGTGTTTGCCTCTCCACTTGAACAATTTTGCAGAGTGTTTTTTGACCACAGCACCTGATTTTATAGGCTAAGGAAACCAGTTTACTCTCTTTCAGGCAGAAGCCATCTAACTGAGATATTCACGATGATATCAGTCTCAGTAGTCTCTTTCTACAGAACTGAGGCCTGTGTGCCCTACTTTCTCAAATGGGGGTGTGGAAGTGTTCAGATTTGCTGTCAGTTATAGTATGCTTCTCTATTCCTTTGCTAACCACCTAAATGAAGAGTTTTGAATTGTCTGAAAAGCAGACATGCTGTAACTTCGACTTTTAACTTCACCTTCTGCTTGTGTCATGTGTTGACTGAAATGTGTTTGAACACTGTAGTCCTTCTGGTATAGATTTGGGTACCATATCCTCATAAAGCTCATCTGCCGAAGGCAACGACGGTGTGCCAAGTTATTTTTCTTGTCTCCAGGTCTGACTGTGAAAGTGCAGGGAGGGCAGCATTTGAAAATCACATTAGCAAATCATTTGAAAAAATATGAGCAAATACTGAGCCTCTGGCCATGCCTCTGCTGTTAATAGCATTCAAATGCATGTTAAACTACCTCCCCAATAGCAGAATTGTAGCACAACAAATTCCATGCAGTAAATTTGTACTAGAACTTGAGAAGTGACTGATCCCCTTTCATGGATATTTTTCTTTACATATTGGTGATGTGTTCTCATTTCATGTTATTCTAACAACTGTGATACTTGAAACAAAAAGTAGGGCAAAAAGGAGGTTCTTGATTGCTATCCCATCTGCCGTATGCTTATTCCCAGGAACTATAAAGAGTAAAATTTTTGAAAACCAGTCCTGATGGGTGTAAGGCTGGTAGCTCTTGTATTCATTGATTCTTCTAACAAGAAAATAGCTACAGATGTAAATTATCATGCCCATAAGTGTTAAGTTTGGTTTAAGGGACTTGTTTAGAGCTATAGACACTTTACTGATTTCCTCAGACTGCTGAGGAGCCGTTGGCTGCTTCCAAGGCTGTTATTGTTTGTTACAGGGTTCCAAGGTCTCTTTGCCTTCACAGTTGCTGCTACCTATTGAGCAGAGTAATTCACTACTTACAAACCTACTGTAAATAATATGTATTTTAAAGGCACCAATAATTGTCCCACAGATATATGCTGGCTCGTTTCTATTTCAAACTAATATTTATTAAAGTAATTGTGAATTCTGTCTTGTGTGTACCTCCTGGCACAGTGTAGCTATAAAATGTGTGGTATTGTCAGTTCCCCTTTTTTTCTTCAGAACAGGTTTTACTATGTATTGCTTGATTTAGAAATTTTCAGTACACTTTGAACACTCCATCATATACAGACAATATATTTCAGAACATTACTCCAAGAGAGGAGTCGGCATACTGGAAAGTCAGATACTGAGTTTTAATTTTCAGGTTGAACAGATATTTAAAACAGTGAAAATTAAGATTGGCTTTTTTATTTCTTAATCCTGTTTCTTCTTTTAGGGCTAGACAAATATTGATACACAACACATTCTCAGTTATTGATTTTCTTCATGCATTTATTACATAGTTTTTATTTAATGTTCCACTTAAATTGATTTAAAAAAAGAAAAAAAAAAAAGAAAAGAAAAAGTCTTGTGGTTCCATTCAGTTATTGAAGCTTTTATCTAGCCACATCAATTTATTTTAGCTTCTGTTCCTACTGCTGCACAGTTGCTATGGTTAACAGGAAAGATGGGTCTGTTCCTGTCCCTTCCCCCTTGCCCTACAAGCCAAATTTCTTCTGCAGAAAACTCTGCACCTTCAATGCCTGGGTGCATTACAGGGAGCAAGAGCTAGACAAACAAGCACACATGCAGACCAGACTCATACAAACTATTTTCTTCATAGTCCTGACCGAAATTGCATAAGCAAACTCTCCAATGAAAAGAATTCCCTTTGACACTTTTTAGATACCTTAATGTTACATAAGAATGGTAATCTGCTGCAATTTTGGGAGCTTGCATATGCTTCCACCACACCAATCAGTACCCTTTGCCCTCCTCACCCTGGCAGAAGCACCGTGGGGCTGGAGGTGACACACCACACTGCATACTCTGCATCTCATCTTCTCCTTGTGCTCTAAAGAGGCAGGAGGTGAAGGGCACGTTTCCTTCTTACCCTATGAGCGTGACAGCTGTGTCTGCTCCTGCTAGGTTACTTTGGCTGTCTTCCTGCTTGAACCCACAGGGAAATTCAAACCCATGGGTTGGAACAAGGGAAAGCAGACTGGTATCTGGTATACCCTCTTAAATGCGGGACTATATATATCTGAATCCTCTAACTTCCCACTTTTTAAGGCACAAACGAAGATCATCCACATGCTGAACAGAAAAATGACCTCAATTTTTAACATAGTGTAGCATCAATAAAATGCCACTGAGAGTTGTAGGAATGACATGTTGCTCTGAGATTAGCATCATGTGGAATTAATAGGTTTGCAGCATAAATATGTTAACTTAAAGCAAGTTAAGCTTGTTTGTTAATTCTTTTGTTTTTCACCTCTAGCATTCCCAGGCTGAATTAATGGAATTTAAACAAAAGCAGGAAGAGGAAGCCAGGACAAGAGCTCATCAAAATGAACAGAGGAGGTAAGTTGCAAAAAGTGCAGAATACACTCTAATTGAATTCCCACCTAGAAGGGATCTCAAAATTACAGGCATGCATGCTTTAGAAAACAATTGCAATGAGCATCCCATACCTCATCTCTGGTTTAGCTTTGCTTTCACATAAGCTACTAATATCCATCATTATGACTGTAATGCAGTATGACCCAGAGTGCCTTTTTCACACCTTCTTTATCCTACCAATGTATGATACAGAATAGGGTAGAAACTATTAGTAATTTCATGGATAACAACTACTACAGTAGTTTCAGCTGGGGTGCACTCTATCTATCTATCTATCTATCTATCTATCTATCTATCTATCTATCTATCTATCTATCTATCTATCTATCTCTGATAGATATAAAATCTACTTTTTTTTTTATTTTAGAACAGACTACCTTGTCCATGCCACATATTGTGGTTTGCTGTCACTAAGACTACAGACCAAGCTAAATGTGGGATTTGATATCTATACAGATAGATATTGTTCTTGCAGTGCAGCAAGGCCTTCTGCAGTTGCATTTTTTCACACCTCAGGCTTTGCCCACTGCTGTGACCTCTCTGTGCTCAACTGTTCTCATCTTCCACTTCAGTCACTTAGCTGACTTTCCATTATCCTGAAGCACAATTTTATTCTCAGCTTTGTTTTCTGCTGGTAAAAAGAAACAATGCTGAGGCTCAAAAATAAAAGCAACACTTGTTTCCTTTTTTTTATCATTACAGAAATAATAAAAAAATAGTTCTGTAGGCAACCACTCTCTGTACTGCTTTCATTTCTTTTTTTTTTCTAGCAAAGATATTGAGATAATTACCCATAAAAGTTAATGAAGGATTTTCGATTCACTCCATCTCATGTCCCTAGACAAAAATAACCCAGTATCTTGCATTTTATATTTTTCTTACCAACAGCATTGTAAAACATTAAAACAACAGTCATGTCTAAGTATTTGTGTCATTCCTAAGTGGTACTGGGGGGAAAAATAACCACTTTTCAAAAGAATCATAGAAAGATTTGTGTTGAAAGGTACCTTAAAGATTGTCTAGTTCCAATCCCCCTGTCATGAGCAGGGTTGCCTTCCACTAGACCAGGTTACTCCAAGCCCCATCCTACATGGCCTTCAACACTTCCAGGGATGGGACATCCACAGCTTCTCTAGGCTACCTGTGCTTCACCACCCTCAAAGCTAATAATTTCTTCCAAATATCCAATCTAAAGCTACCCTCTTTGAGTATAAAGCCATAGCCCCTTATCCTATTTCAACATGTCCTTGTAAAAAGTTCCTCTCCAACTCTCTTTTAGACTCCTTCAGGTACTGGAAGGTTGCTATAAGGTCACCCCAGAACCTTCTCTTATCTAGGCTGAACAATACAATTTGAAAATATTTAAAACATATTGAGGTAAACTGTGTTTTGTCCATGCTTTCCAGGTTGATAGGGCAGTGCAAGAAAATGCTAGAGTTTATTCCACAGCTGGATGGGAGGGGAAGTTGTAGGCTTAATAAATCGTCTCTGTTAGTTACCAGATTAGGTGTGTTTTTCCATTTGCATTAGGAAATGAGTACTTCTAGGAACTTTCCTTGTGTGCTGAAGGCTGAATGATTGCATAAGGTAAATTGTCAAATAGGCAACCTCTCTGACAAGGTAGATTGCTGGTATGCAGATCATCCTTGTATGGAGAATTTTTCATGGCAACCAAAATATGCCTTTTGGTCACAACAGCCTGACCACAAGATAAGGATGCACTTAGTGAATTGAAAATGAAAACTACTCGATCTCATGCTTATCCATGGTTATGCAGCACAGGTTTGAAAAATATAGAAAGATAGTCATTGGGTAGAGGGGAAGGAAAAGCCACTCAGAGAATGGTAAATTTCAACAGTTTGTGAACTTCTCAGTTACCTTTAGTCATTATTCACTTTTTATTGTACTTTAAGGGTAAATAATGCTTTCCTGGACCGACTCCAGAAGAAAACAACCTTGTAATAGCAACCAACCTGGCAGCAGGGTAAGTTTTTGGGTACAGAACTAGAAAGTAAAGATGTTACTTAAAAGTTGACTTTTTCTCCAGACACTGTGGTGTGTCTGGTTGTGTTTAATTTGCCTGACAGAACCTACAGCCCTGGATGGCTGTCCTCAATACCTTTTCAGAAGAAATCCTGTCTTAAATATAAGTTTTTCAAATGGGAGGAAGAAGAAAAAGCTGCTCTTGCGGTAAAATTCATTGTCTTTGTGTGCAAGGTGCTGCAAGGAACCACATCCAAGGTACTTCCTTAAGTTCAGAAGAATGGTAGTGAAATCATTAGGAATTTTTTGAAAATCTTTAAATGAAAGATACTTAGACATGTTATAAATAGTTCAGTATTATATTTTCATGTGGAAAAATCCCACATATATATATTTGTATAGAAAGAGAGAGCTATTTCCATGTATAGCTGTTCATTTTTTACCCATATAAAATTAAGGCAAAGAAGACCCAACTGCAGCTGATTTAAAATCAGTACTGTTAAGGATTCTTTGAAGAAAAGAGGTCTTGACTGTAGTCTATTAAATATCCATTCATTTTTCAACTGTCCTAATGAGGCATTAATGTGACTGTTGTTTAGAATTGCACTCTTCAGCATAAACAAAACAATAAAATTCTGTGTATTCCCATCATGGAAATTTCCATTAGGTTGAAATTCCATTGATGAAAGTAGCCTAGTGCATAAATGGAAGAATTAGGAAGACTGAGCAGCAAAATGATGAGAGTCTAACAGAATTTAATGAATGTGCCAGTGTAGAGAAAGGCAGTAAGTTGATGAACTATAAAAGCTTGAATCGAATAGGTTGGACTGTCTGGTGAGGATGCGAATGTTGGCTGATGAATAACAGGAAGACTTGGGTTCAAGCATCTACAGAGTCAAGGCTTGGTTAAGAAGGAGATATGCTTTTGGAGTTTTCCCTATACTGGAAGTGGAAAAAGGTGTCCTCATCAATAAAAGCTTTGGGAAAGCCCTGGGCCACAGCAGAGGGCTCAGGAACCATGGACTGGTTCTCTTGGTCTTGTGAGAGGAGACAGGAACTGCCAGCTCAACCTCCCATAAGTCTATGAGCTGATGCTCGTAAAACCAGATGATTAGAATCTTTACTGATAAAGCCTGAATCATGTGTCGGGCAGTCCAGAAGCTTCTGGAAGCCAAACTACAGATGTCCAGGCTAGTTAAAGAGTGTGAGTAAGAGAGCATTGTGTATGGCAGGCCTGAACCATCTCCTGAAGGACAGTAGATAGCAGAATTAGACTTCAGGGAGAATAGACCCAACTGATACCTAGTAAAGGGTGAAAGGTAAAATCTGCCGGATGGTACTTGGTTAACAAAAGCAACAAGGGCACATTGTGTGTTTTATCTCCATTTGTATACTGTTTCCTGATAAATGCAAAAGGAAATGTGTGACCCAGCTGAGATCCCAAATATCTAAACTCCAGCATCTTCATCAGAGCACCTGCCATCGCCACTGGAAACCTTGTCATTGTCTGCAGAGGCAGCAGGATTTTGCCTTTAGCCTGATGCATGTCCTCTTACACAGGGCAGGTGTTGCTACCACGAAAGGAGTGCACTCAACAAAGACAATTTTAACAACAGATGAGTGTGATAGATGTGGCCAATCTGGAGTGGGGCAGTTAATCATACATATTCAAGGAAAGCATCAACACAAATGCAATAAAACCCCATGTGTAGAAGTGACGAATTTCCTACGCCATTGTTTCCTTAATGGCCTCCAAGAGTCTGATATCTTTTGGGTAATACTAGATCCATTTTTCCTTTAAGTTATGATGTGAGATTTGAAGCTAAACAGAAAGATTAAATGATGAATGAATGTGTCATAATGGAAAGGAATTAAAAATTAGTATTGGTAATAAGAACATGAAAGAAAAATATATCTCAAAAGATAAGCTGGAGGTGGCAACTTCAGTGTCTTTGATTATACTGAGATTCTTCTTCTTTCCCTTGGGATTTTAAACAAAAAGAACTGAACTCCAGGTGCGGCTTACAAGTCATGTAGTCTGCAGCCTGCCATTTTACATTACAAGGCAGCTAACTGAAACAGGTCAGAATATATACCAAGATTAAAAGAAATTAAAAGGGTTCACAAACTGAAGGCCTGCAGGTAATTTTTGAGCCTATTTGATCTGTGCAGTGGCACTAAAGGGAAAATATTTGTTCTCTTTCCCTCTTTTTTTCCCCCGTTTGAACTCTTTACAGTCACAACAGCTTCACACTTAAGAGAACCTGAACTTTGTGCTCTGTTGTTGATATGCCAGCTGCATTTTTCTCTGTTAGTTCTATTAGCCTGGTTTCCTAAGGAAATGAAGTCTGTATGATCATGTTGTCTGCATGTAATAAGATTTTCAAGCTGATGGCCAATCTTAGCCAAATTTGAAAAGGGATTATAAGTCTCAGAGATAATTAAATTTGTGTGTTTGTGAAAAGCAATGACTGGCAAAGGAGAGACCCCAAAGCAGTGCCCCACTCTGAGCAGTGGTGGGAAGGACCTGGGCACTCTGTTCAGTGTTTGACTGCAGCCTTCTGGCCAATCTGTGGGCACAACAGTTCTGCCCTGGCTGCCTGGGGACATGGATATCACAGAAAACATGGAGAAAAGGCAAGGAAGATGAACATACAGTGTAAGTCTCAACACAAGGAAGGAGAGCAGGTACATTACCCAATTGTCCCCTAATCAATAGCAAACAAGTTTTCATTAATTCAACTGCCCTCCAGACATTTTGTGGTTTATTAGGAATATTTATAAACTTTTATTTCAAGAAGGATCTACATGAAAGTAATCTTTTCTGACTTTTTGATTATAAATACCAGGCAGTCCTTGTGTAGTTATGAGATTTCCTATTTTTAATGGGAATGAAGTCCCACTTCTATCTGTGAGCTACTGCACCCTTGTAAGAGCACTGAGTCTTGTTTCATACTATCAAGAAAGTTTTGATTACCTTTGCACTGACATTGTCTCTGACATAAAGATAAACCTCTCAGGACAGGAGGGTAAAAGAAAATGATAATTTCAACATCAAAATTTAGTAAATAAGATCATATCATAGAATCATAGAATGGTTTGGGTTGGAAGGGACCTTAAAGATTATCTAGTTCCACCTACCCTTGCCTGGTCTCTTCCCTAGACCTCGTTGCTCAGAGCCCCATCCAACCAGGAACATTTCAGTGATCGGTCATTCACTTCTCTGGGTAACCTGTGCCTCTGGGTTCCTGTGCCTCTTGGTTCCTGTGCCTCTTTATCATCACAGTAAAGAATTTTGTCCTAGTTTAATTGTCACTCAGCTGGGAATGATACCTGAGACAGTATCTGTTTACTGTAATGATGCAAATGATGAGTTTTATTTAAATAGTAAAACACTTCTACTTTTACAAAAGAATAACTCTAAAACTGTTGCACATTTTGATTTTCACTCGTCCTGAGTTTTGCCATTATTTAATTACAGAATGATTTACAGAGGCCAAGTGCTAATGCATGGCAAGCTGTAACAGAGCCCTTGTTTATTTTTTGTTTGGAAATGGAGCACTGTCAAGTACCCTTTTGTCTGTTCTGTTAATGGGGAAGGGTCACATGAAGAACATATGAAATTTATAAGTCTACTCTCCTTTAAGGAAATACTATTTGTCTTGCTGAAACTCGCTGAGCTGTAGTAAACCTTGAATATAGAAGGCAAAATGACATATTACATCTTCCTGTTTCACGTCTCCATTACACTCAGTGTCATGCATAAGAATGAGAAATGCTCCCTTGGATGCTGACTCTGCTCTTTCACTGGATGTGTAATCCTAGACATTTGCTGTGGGAAGCAACTATGCCCTGAATACACAGGTGCAGTGGGATAGGAAACCCCATTCTCTTCCTTTCCCATGTGCAGAACAGGAAGTCAATAGATGATGGATAAATCTGTTTTGAGGAAACATGATTTACGGATAAAGCTATTTTAAATAAACATGGTTTGTGGGTTTGCACTTGGTTTAGTTCTTGTGGCATGACCCATGGGAAAGTTTTCTTGGAATCTTAAGTAGCACTTGATTTATACTATTTGCTATCAGTTGAAGAGGGAGTATGTTATGAAGTTTACTGTTGCACAGCAAAAAGAACCATAGCTCAAAGGCCTCTGAAGTCACAAGGCCATCATGCATGTCACAGGTTTCCGTAAATAATCAGTCTTTAATGAACTTTCAGAAGGGTCAAGTTGCACTGAAAATGCTGGTTTCCCAGCACAAGTAAAAAGGTTTTACTTAACATGAGAATACTGAGAATAGAATGTTTATGTAAGAAGGTTCCAGAGTAGTTACATTTGTTTTAATGAAGATTGTGATTTGCTATTTTAGCTTTAACTTGATTAGTTTATGTAAAATCCAAGTTGCAAAGATTATTAGGGTTTTTTCCTAAAACTTGTTGTTTTCTTGTTTGTATTCTTCTTTTTATTGAGAGTAATATGGTTGTCTTTCCTGGCAGAAAGATGGCAGAAAATATGGAAAGTACTTAGCAGAAGTATCAGCATCGATATAAGGATGTCAGATGAGTAGGTCTAGGCATGCTGTATCTCAGTTTAATGACTTACTCTGGCAGGCTGTCTAACATCATATGCAGATGTGTTCTGCCTGCCCTGACTTTGAGCTCAATCATTCTTTCCTTTGAAAATCTTACCCTAAAAGAGACTAGTGGCAGCCTGGGGTGGAACAGAAGAAACTTTTCACTATTTCAAATTGTGTGAGGCCAAGAATGGACTGAGATACCTGAAAATATTTGAAACACTTCCAGATTGGTTTTCTTTTCCAGCAAAAATGAGATATGTTTATCTTCTCAGTTGCTACATCTGCTATTTATATTGAGTTCAAATCAAAGACACATTTCTTGCTTGAACTGGAATCTTGCAAAATGGTTTGTTATTTTAATTGGAATTTCAATAGGCTGGAAAGGGCTTCAAATAGTCAAGACAGTTACACACAACTGGATAACCATAATGCCTTGCATAAATGTGTGATTGTACTGTACTAATGAATTTTTTCTTTTATCCAGAAGACAAATTACTTGGAATGAAGAAGGAGAAATGTAAGAATAATGAATTTGTTTTGTCCTTGTTAACACCAATGCCACTATTAATTTAGCTTTTTTTTGACATTTCATTATGAAAGCTTATATAGTTTAATTTTAAAGCAATATGAGAGATGATCTTAAAATAAATACTTTTCAGCTCTGTGTTTGGGGCATGCAATGGCACATACCTAATTTGAAAGATGTTTTTCTGGTAAAGAACCACAGAATATGTATTTCAAGTCAGAAGAATTGAATAGAAAGCATATTCTGGGAGTGCCATGATATTTAGGCTAAAACCTCAATACAGCCATGTTCTCTGTATCATGTACTATGTATGGATAAACCTGGACAGCTGAGGAATGTGGCTTGAACTTCAGGAAGTGACTGTAAACTGTCAGTAGTCTTAAGTGGAAGAGAATGACTGTCATGGGCTGTGTTCTTCCTGCTATTTTTCATGAGGAAAAAGGGAGATTATTCACATCAGTGGAGGCTGTCAGTAAACCTCACTATTGAACCAAAGAAATCAAGTTCTCTTTTCAAATGTCTTTTTTTATAGGGCTCACTGCACTTGTGTTCTTTCCTGAAAGGCGTTTCCTACTTTAATTCCTAGTTCTGATACAAAGATTTCTGCAGAGCCTTTACTTCTAGGCTTGGAGACTTCTGAAGCAAGCTCAGGCACCAACAGATTATTCTTGCCTTAGGAAATGGCTTTGACATAATTTTTTATTTTTTTTTTTATTTGAGAGCTAGCATTTTATAAAAAGGAATTTAAAATAATTGAACTTTCAAAAGTTCCTTGCTTCCAACCCTTCTCCTGCAATTCTAGATATTTTTCTGTGAGTGCCTTCCTCATTTATTGCTCTAACAGTTACCTTAGCATTTTTGCAGCAGGGGTGTATTCTGCAGGTGGTATCTAAATAATAATGTTGGCCTTCCATGAGATGTCTTTTCAGTTTTATGAGTAAAATTATTATTAAAAGTTAAATTCACTAGAAAAATGACAATGAGTAGATAAAGGCAGTTCCCCAGAGGGGAAGAAATGACAATTTTTTCTATTAGGTTTTATAAATTGTGAACAGCTGAAGGAGTTCAACACATTGTATTATTTGTTGGTTTTCCTAATAATACCAATAATATATTTACATATTAATTGTACAAGAATTATGGATGGGTGGACCTTTTTAAGTTTTGTTTTATTGTTGTTATGAAAACACATTTCAGATTACTACATTAATATATTGTTCAAAGAGTTCTTAATATGTTTGCAGATAATTAGGACATTTTGTGAATTAAATTTACAAAAAGATAGAAATCCCTTCATGAAGGCTTTACATAATTAAATGCTAAAACCTGTTGGAAGAAAAGGAAGACATTATTTTCCAATGGACTTAATCCCTGAGAAGCTGACTTTGATTTTTGTTTTTGCTCTAAAAGATAATTTTTAATTCTGTTTTTTTCCTCTTTTTACAGGGTGTTGGAGAAATACTTTTATCTGGCCCAGGTCAAATGATCTTGTAAAAGCTGGAAGAAACTGCTCCTTTATCATTGTGATTTTTTTTTCTTACCCTGACTTCAGCTGGACACCGACTTCATGAGCAATCTGCAGACTGGCTTCTAGCTGTCGTTATTCATGCATGCTTGGAACAACTGATTATGAAAGTCTTATTTAATTTTTAATAAGAATATGTGTCTTTTTTTTTTCATAAATTGCTTTGCCTCTTGCAGAATGTAATTATCCCAGTCTTTGGGATCTCAGAAAAAAGGGACATTAGTGGCAGCAGAAACTGCAATAATATCTGTGTTTGCTTGCTGCTCTCTACCCAGACAAAAACATCTCAGAGAGTAACTAAAGAAGAAGGTAGAGGCTTTTCTTTTGTGAAGGCAATTTTGTGAAATTGTTTTACTGTTATACTCAGCAACAGAAACTCAAGAAGAAACGTGGGCATTGTAGACAGGATCTTTTAAATGTGTTCTTAGAAAAATATATTGTATGAAAGAAATAAAGCTTGAAATAACACTGAAATTTATTTGATCTCTCCACAGCTTATATGATATACATTTTTTCATTTGCCTGTTTTACCTTGGTAACTTCTGTTACATGTTTGGGGAAAGCTGCTCCAAGGTTATCTTTAGTTTCTTGCTTTTCTTTGTCGCTCTAGTCCAATGGAATTTAATTTGAGTCTTCCTGTTTCTGATACAGATGGCAGTGTTATAACGCTTTCCAAAACTCAGATGCATGACCAGGATATTTTTTATGTGAAAGCAGGGTCCACAGTACACATTACATAAAACACACCGAGAAGAAAAAGTATCTGTGGCGTTTACAACTATGTCTTAGGTCAAGTTAAAGGTTTCCTGAGCAGTTTTGTTCAGTGTGCAGGCATACTAGGATGTTTTTTCTATCACCATTGCAATATGGAAACTTTATAATGAATCACCTGAAGTTTTCATTTTAACCATGGATGTATCAATATTTACTTTCCCCTCTGGAACATCTATAGTTGCCTTTGGCTCTGCTTGCCTCAAAGAATTACTTGAATCTCTCATACTATGAGGTAGCTAATGTTCATAAGAAATGCTAGAGATCTCGGCAATATTCTATGGTGTAGCCTTTTTTAGGCATCTGATGCTGGGAAAAATTCCTTGGGAAGAGTTTTGCATACCTACATAGTGGCACTGTATTGCAGGTGATATTTGATTGTGGTTTTGGACTTTTGCTTTGAAAATTAAATTTATATCTCTCTCCAAGTATATCCTTTGATGGCTAGGGCTAAATGTCTGCAGTGGGCTATCTATACATGCATATACATGTATTTTAAAGGAAATGTCTCTTCTGTAGTCAGATCCTTGTACTGTACCCTAGCAAGACTAAAACTTGCAGGTGGTCTTTCTGAAGTTGTGAACATGCAGCATCTCTGCACTTGATATATGATACTCCTAGACCCTGCTGACAAAGGCTGAGTGGAAGGGGAAGTTAGCATTGTCCCCAGCAAGTCGAAATTCAGTCTGGTTTTGTCTCTGTGTTTCCACATCTGAAGAAAAATAAGCACTTTTTATTAACCTGCTACTTTCACATTCAGGAACAGTAATGGCAAGTCACCTTGAGTAACCTCTTCCATTAAACTTGTCTGCTTGCTTTCAGCTGTCTTCAAAGATGAAACTTGATCACAGTCTTCAAAGTGCTTCTCCTTATCCAGCATTTCAATCTCTTATTTGAAATGCTGTCTACAAACTATTTCAGACATTAACTATTCCAGCCCTTTTTAATGGTGGAATATCTGAATTTTCCCTCTCCTATCTTTCTGAACAGAACAAATAAATCTATATGAGCAGTGGCCCAGGAAGTGTCTTTGACAGCCATGGCCTGCAATGAAGATGATAAGAAGTTACATCCATCCACAAATTGGTATTAGCAGGATGTCTGGAAAATGTTGTTCTTATCCTGGTGGAAAGCTTCCAGTATCTCAGAATTACCACCTCCCCACACACATATCCTGACCAAACTTTGAGAGCAAAGGGATGTTATGACATCTTTTTAAAGGAGTTATAATGAAATGAACTGGATGCAGACTGGGAAAATGGGTGCATTGTCAAGAGTTAGGAACTCATAGCTGGACATGTTTTCTATCTACCTCTTAGAGTAAACTTTTGATAAAGATTTTCAAATTCAAATACGTTCCCCTAGTTACAACTTCCATTGATTGAACAAATTATCTTTATTCAGAGGCATAAAACCAGATTTTTTATTGCTACATAATGGTAAATACAGGTTCTCTCTCTGTTGTTTTTTGGAGTTTTCTTTTCTTTTCTTTTTGATTTTATTTTTGTTGTCTCAGTATAATTTACACTGATGATCTGATGATCTCGTTATTTCAGAAACGACCCTTCCAAGTTGCATGGGTCTGGAAGTTGCACAGGGAAACCCCCTTGCTCTTTCATTTCTAAGTCAAATTCATTTTAACAAACTGTCTAAACCGTTATGATCAGCTATTCTGAATTCCAGTATAACTTGACAGCAAGAGTCCTGTGTTTAGCCTTTATGGTTTGCCTAAATCAGAAACTACCTTCCTATGAAGAAAAGTAATATCCATTTAAGGACTTTCAAGACTAATTCTCTGTTATGTATTTAAAAGTTTTTCCACTCATTTACCTATCCCTAATTTAAAAAATGTCTGCCTGATTTCTAGATCGAATTTGTCAAGTTTCAGATAACTGTTACTGAATTTTCTTATGCAATTACTTGGTAAATTACAGAGCTTTCTGCTTGTGGGACTCCTTATTAATGTGTGTATTTCGATTGCTTCATTCATTTTGCAGTCCTTGTTCAGCTTTTATTCTTAAAAATATTTTAGGTTTCCAGAAAACCTTTGATGCAATTGGATTTGGTGTATCTTGGTTTTGGTATGTGCCCCACTACCCAGACACTCAGGCAGAATATTATTAGCTGCTAGAAAGGGAGTTAATCTATAGCTTATATTTTATGGTACTCATCCATGTACAGCTCACACGTCTGCTTCAAGAAATCCAAGTCTTTGCCTCCTGTCTTCAAGAATATTTTAACCACTATGTTCGTAGTTCTTAGCACCGAGGCAGTGGGAACTCTTCTGCTTTATGCAGAATAGTAATTCATGTGAAATGAGAAGGCACATGGCTTTATCTAGTCCAAGAGCTGGATGTTCCTGGTGTGGTCCATGCCATAATTCTGCTCCCCATCGTAGTCTTTGGATCCCTGAGCAACCTGGTCTACTGAAAGGTGTCCCTTCCCCCTTTCTGATTAAATCTCTCAGCCTGACCAACTGAATTGGATCAAGTTCCTGTAATCCATGGGTCATTCTTCAGTACTCTTGACTCCTTCCACAGACTTTCTCTGCTATATCTTATGGAAGAACAAGTGGAAAAAACACTATTGCTATTTGCTGCTTCAATGTAACATTTAATCTTTTGCAATAATTTCTCTCCCCTTTCTGAGAGATCAATGTGTTTTCCTGACTCCTCTCTATGTCCTCTATTTATCCCATTTATCCCATCCTTTTCAGTTTTGGTCTGGGGCTACATTAGGAAGAGCATTGCCAAGGGGTCAAGGGATATGATGCTTCCCCTTTACTCAGCACATATGAGATTCATCAGGAGTGCTGGGTCCAACGCTTGGCTCCCTAGTGTAAGAAAGATATAGATATACTGGAGCATCTTTCATATGAGAACAGACTGAGAGAGCTGTGACTGTTCAGCCTGCAGAACATAAAGCTCAGAGGGATCTTATATATATGAATAAATAATGGAAAGAGAGAGAGTAAAGGAGATGATGTCAGGTGCCCAAAAATAGGACAAGTGACAATGGGTACAAATAAAAATACAGAAAATTCTATTCAAACACACAAGCCTTTTGTTTGTTTGTTTGTTTGTTTTGTATTGGTGATCAGGAAGTGTCACAGGTTGCCCAGAGAGGCTGCTGAGTTCTTATCCTTGGAGATACTCAAACCGAAACTGGACAGTCCTGTGCAGCCTGTTGTAGGTGACCTTGCTGTGAGCAGATCTAGATGCTCTAGCAGTCATGAGCAGGCACTTAGCAGAAGCTGACACTGTTAGTAGGGGTGGGAGCTTTTAATGTCACTGTGGCTGGATAGAAGTGCAAGCTTGAAGATGAGAGAAAATTTACCTAAGTTTCTTCAATCTCTCATTAAAGACTTTTCAAATTTCAAACCATTCTAAGGATCTCATCTGATCTCTCTCTGGTTTGCTCTCATTAAAAAAGTGTGGGTTTATTTCTTGGCAACATAAATTCTTTTTTTTTTTTTTTTTTTTTTTTTTTTTTTTTTTTAATTTCACTTTGAGCCCACATTCCCTGTTCCTAGCTGTTTGATCTTTGCACTTAGCTCTTTAATTCAAAGAAGGCAAGCCTAGCTTTTCCTGCTGCCTGGACCTCTCTCTAGGAGCTATTGTGACAACCACAGTCTTTACCACCAATTTCTTTTTCCTTCTCTCCCAATACATGAACTCCCCTGAACTACATTTGAGTAAGAAAACCCTACCAGAAATGTTATTTTTGAAAGATGATTCCCATTTAGTATTCTTCTTTAAAGTTTCTCTAGCAAATTCTCAATTTGCTTATCTAGACTTTGAAGTTTGATTAGTTCTTTATTTTTAAATGAGAAAGTCATTTGACCTTATATAACTCCTCTTTTAACAAATGCACATTTTGTTAGACTAGGAATTCCACCACACATGCAACTTCTATATATTTAAAGTTTTGTTTTTCATTAAACCATGTTGTCTGGTTTTAATGATGCTGTTCACCCTTAATTCTTTATTGAGCACATCCTCTTTTGCCTTCCTGAGATTTTGCCTTGGGTAAGCACTAAATTGACAGTCTCATAGTTACGTTTTCAGCACATTATCCTTTGGAAACACTGAAATATTTATTTCCTGTCTTCTCTGCTCAATCTTTTGGACAATCGCTGTATCTCAGAGGATTTATTCAGTATCCTGCTTTGCAATCAGCAGTTTAACAATCTCATCAGCTGATACCCCTATAGCTGATGGTCCAAGATTTCTGCTGATATTTAGTAACTCATTGTTTTACTAAAGAAAAAAGATATATGTATATTTCCCAATTCCCATCTGAAATAGTCATCGGTCTGTTTCCCAAAAATAAAAAGGAACTTGTATTACTACCTGAAGTGAGGGTTTTGCACTTTTGCCTCCTCACGCTGATGGTTATTTAGCTAATCTGTGGGTGCAGCAGAGTTTCTGTGCTGGTGTTCTTTGCCTCAGATGCTTTGGTCTGGAGTGGGGTGTTTTCACAGGCCATGCTACTTGACTGGTGGCCACTGGAGAAGTCTCATTATTTTAAAATTTCATCCTCACAGTAGATAAGCTTTTAGTAGCCACATTCTGTATTTACTCATCAGGGAATCACAGAATCATAGCAAAAAGATTAAGTCTTAGATTAAAAAGGCAAAAATAAAGTTATGAAAAGAAGGTAACAAAGGTGGTCTTGGCATAGTTCTGATGCCAAAGCTCTTGTCTAACTGACTTCAAAGCTTTGAGTAATACCATGGCCCAGCCAGGTCTGTTCTTCATAGCCAACTTCTTAGTTACAGACAGAAGTTTTCTGGTTTGTTCAATTGAATTTGATCAATACAAACCCAGAAAAAACTATACCAAACAAAACAAAAACCCAAACAAAACATTTCTTACCTTGAGAATCTGAAACTTCCTTATTAATGTGTAATACCCTATACTATATCAGTCTTGCTCTGCATTTTTCAAGACTCCATTGGTATTGACACTCTCCTTTTCTTTTTTTTTTTTTTTTAAAGGGGCAAAGAAACTTGTGGCATGCTTAATTTGTATTTGTTTTGTTGATCTACAACAAAATGGAAATGGTTCCTCTGCCTGCTAAACAGATGTTTTGCTGTTTTAGCACATCTCAAAGGTCAGCAGCTGCTAGCACAGCAGAGATCAGAGCCTTCAATCCTATAAAATGGTCTACTTGTCTGTATTCGTATATCTGATCCAACTGCGTTTATATAAATCAAAGAGACTTGCTACAATGAATTAATCTGGATCTTTTACTGAAGGTTAAGGTAAGTGCAAAATTTGCAACTGCAAATCTGTTTTACCCAATTTCTTTCTAAGGTGAATAAAATGGAAAACAAACAAAGAAAGAGACAGAGAAAAAAAGATACAACCCTCAACCCAGAAAGAAACGAATCTCCCAGGCTACAAAACCAAGCCAGTCAAAAAAAAAACAAAACCCAAGCTCCTTTTTGCTTTGGTTTTTTTTTTTTTTTCCTTTGTCATTTCTTCCAGAGATGAAATTGTTTAGTTTGATAGGCTCTAATTAGTTTGATTAACCTTTATTTTACATGACTTTTCAGAAGTTTTGCTGTACCTTGTCACATGGATCAATTCTGATGAATTTTCTGTTCTCTTGAGTTTTTTTTTATATGTGAAATCAGAACTCAAAGTGCCAATTACTTTACTCTTTAAATCAGTGTCTCTCTTGGCTCTTCTTCAAAAAAGACTGTGAAGCAGTGGTTCACTCTGCTTTCTCTGTTTAATCTGGGAAAACATATGGCTTGTACTTTGCACCCCGATGAATGTCTCCAGCACAAGGCAATAGAAAATATTTTAACTGAAATAAGTTAAACTGCTAAGGAAGAATCCCAACTGTAAAAATAAAATAATTTAATAAACACATTCAATGTACTTATTGTCTTACAATTTGCAGATCCTTTTGACAACAAGTAGGATATCCAGCACTTGGGTCTTCTGCAGCTTAGGTCTCAGATGTCACAAAATGGACCTGCAGAAAGGACAACTTGTAAGACTAGGGAGCGGGTCTGTAGGCTCATGAACAAGTACTGAAACTGTGTTAGCATTTTGCAAAATCTATGATTCACAGAGGCTATCTTTCTCACTGGTTCTATTTTAACTTTAACATGGGGAACAGTAATCTTTACAGCGGTCTTCTAATGATGTGAGACAGAATAAACTGCAAAGGAAAGTGGAATACAGATACAGAGGTGATACAAGCACATAGTAGGTTTGCGGTTTGCATGTGGAGAGGAGAAGCAAACACAAATTGTTCCTGAAGGAGCATTTTATTTTGTACTAAGGAGTGTTTTTACTGAGGGAAAGATTGAGTTTTCTGAACTGTCTGGAAAGCAGATCTGTGGAGTCATCTGTTAGGGGATCTTTGACACCTAAGATGAATCAGCCTCTGAGGTTGACTGTCTGTCTGTCTGTCTTTGCTGTCCATGGAGAGAATAAAAATGATCACCACAGGCTATATTCAAATTTTTTGGATGGTGTGAATCCCAACTGTAACAGCCTAAGCATCAAGAAAAGTGATTTACTTGCAGAGTAACATAGTTGCTACTATATGTGGAGTCCAAAAAAGATTGCTTTCACAAATAAATACATGGATTTTCCAGCAGGTTACAGTACTCTACACTTCAATCTGTCTGTTGTCACAAATTGGTCTTTCAGGCAAATAAAGGGATCAGAGTTTAAAATTGAGGCCTTGGTACTAATTGGTATCTATTGGCTGAAATCATATGCTGGTATTTGTGACAGTTTAAGCTTTAAGGGTTGTTGAAGGGCCAACTGAGATTGTGCACTGTTGTTCACAAGAGCCCCTGACCCATCAAGGCTGTGTTTAAATAGGCAAGTCAGAAGGTAAGGAAAAAATACAACACACTATATGAACACTTGCTCATATACATTTATACAGCAAATTAATTCTATGATTCTATGGTTGTGCTAGAGTTGGAAAGGCATCACTCAATAAGTCTGGAGAGGGATTGCTGGGAGAAGGTTCTGACTATAGATAACTGGTGTATTCCTGTTTCTTCCCTTTCTACAGCCTGCAGAGGTGTCTCTGTCATCGCTGGGCTTTCATTCACATGCCAGCTAGAAGGCACCTAGGCAAGGTCAGGCCTTGAGAAGATGAAGTTTTATGATTTTATTGTTGCTGAAAAACCTCATCTTCCATCAGCCACCGTGCTTCTCTCACCTGCTGTTTGCCAGACATCCATTCGAAGTGGACACCACCACCTCTAAATACCTTGTACCAGTACTGAGGTTTGTGTCACTTGATACACTATTTCATCCTAAAGGCAACGCAGACTACACAGGCATTCAAGATACCTTGAATGTGTCAATGTGTTTTAAATACATGCATATGGTCAGATCACAGAGAGAGGTAAATCAGTATAACCTCAGTGATTGGGTCACTTAAGCTGCACAAGTTACATATCTCAGTGCAAGTAACTCTGAGCAGCTGAGTCTCATGCATATGAAGGAGCCACACAGCTGGGGAGGATTTGCAGACGCCCCCCTACACCAGACTGGACTGGCAACGATCCTAGAAATCCTTTCAGCAAACTATAGCCTATTGTTACCACACCTGCTTGCACCTCCTAAGCACACCAACTGTGCATCCACTGTGGGTGCCAAAACAGTGTGGTCATCCAAAACAGTAAAGAAGATGTTGGTGATGCCCTTGAGGGCTGGTGATATGCCAAGTCATGGCCTGATCTCAGTTACAGCTAAAACCCACAGATGAAGGCAGTATCAGCTCACTGTGTTTAATTGCAGAAAGACAACAACTCCAGAGCTATGAGGCCAAGCATTTGGCCATTATGTTCAACCCTTCCACATGTCAGAGAAAAAAGCCAGTAGGACTACATGTTAATAGCTCCCAGTACTGATGAGTTCATATTTTCCTTGAGCACTTCCTTTCTAATGGATCTGTGAAGTGCTTTCCTACTATAATATGGTACAGGTAGCCTCTCAAAGGTGGTCCTCTGTGCCAAAGCTTACTTATACAGGTTCTACAAATATTTCCTGAAGCTCCCAGCAAATGATTAATCATTAATTCAAGAAAGATTGCATTTCTCAAGCATTAAGGGGCCAGTAAAAACTTTTACAATGAGCTTCTGTACTGAGCATCCAGCAGTCTTACTTTCTTTGTTTACTGTATTTTCATATGTATGGATCAGATACAGCTTATTCTGGAGTGATGATGTCTGTTGCTAGGAATAGGTCGTGCTGGAATTTATTAACCCACTTTGCTGAGCTCTGCCACCCAAGTCAGCACTGCAGCATTAATTGTGTTCACTCAAGACTTCCAATTCTTATTGAATGTTGATTACATCTGAGCAGCAGGGACTGGTGAGTCATCAAAGGGTATAAATTCTAGGCTCTGTTTAAATGTTAAGAAGGTGGTAAATGCATGATATATGAACAGTTAAAATCTTCTACAGTTTGGAAAACAGTACTCTACAAACAGGATTTATTTTCAATGTACTAAAAATTTCTCAAGTATTCCACTGCTAAATATCACAAGGGGCTGTGTTCTTATTATGCTGTAATTAAAATGAATGTTTCAAAAATTTCTGCTCCCAGGCTGACAGTAATGATGGTGGAAACAGGTGAGGAAAATAAAAGTTAATGAAACTGGACCAGGGTTAAGAGATGTCACAAAACTGACTTTGTTCCATATGTGCAAGTTCCATTTAGAAATATTTGATAGTAAGCCCATAACTATTATTACAGTTATAAAATAATCTTTGCTGACAGTGAATAGTTCATTATTGGTTACTCAAAGTCAGACTTCAGCACTGAGCACACAGCTTGCTAAAACCTTTCAGCTCCGCGACAACAATCTTCAAAAGATGACAGTGACAAATACCCCATACTTTAACTCTGAAAGGTCTTTGGATGCAGCTCTGTGATCTTCTGAGGGGCACCTCAAGTCAGCTTTCTAGTGAAAGCGCAGACCTGGTTGCCCCACAGGACTGTCCCCACAGCACAAGGAAGGCTGTGCATTCAAGTGTGCCTATGGCTTTGGCATTAAGTCTGTTGCCAGCCCACTCTGCTGTCAGAGTGGCTGGAAGTCATCAACATGTCTGAGAACTGAGCAAGTCAGGGAGCACCATATGTTCCTCCCTGCTTCTTAAAAACATAAAAAAAAAACCCAAAAAAAAACAAACAACAAAACAAAACAAACACACAAACAAACAAACAAAAACAACAACAACACCCAAACTGTTGATTCATTCTTTGGGCAGGGATTAGCTTTTAGTATTAATTCCTAGTTTGATCATCATCACAAGAAAAGGGCCTAGTTGTCTTTGTTGTAGGGCCCTGCAAAAAGTGCAAGAATGCAGCAGAATGCAGAATATGGAATGCTTCGCCTAAGCTGGCAGAAGGAGCAATTCTGTCTTAAAACTGTGAAAGTGAGTCACTGGGTGTATGACCAAGGAAACTTGTCTCAAAACCATCTTGTTCTTGGAATAAAATGCCAGCTAGGAACTATACCAAAAGAGATAGCAAAAATAATTTTAAAAGCATCTTAATCAAACATAGGAATTAATTTGATTATTTACAATTAATTAAAACCAACAAATTATGAAACAAGAAGATTCTTATGTTCTATGGTCTTAATAAAATGCTTATAAGAAAAAAAATTCACTTCTAACCTGATAATGCCATGAGAAGGAGAACAGAAAGAAGTTAATTGAATTTATAGAGGAAGTCCTGAAAGGAAACAAAGAACTGAAAGACATAAGAGAGTAAAGGAAAGAGAAAGGAGCCAATGTGAAGAGTTAGATAGAGATGGAAATTAAGTGCCAGTCAAGCCATTAATAGCAAGATGTATGAGCAGGATTTAGGTGCAATGTATGGCTCAGAGCTATTACAAGTCTTGTTTTTCCACATCCCTGGGAGATAAAACTTTATTCTAAGGCCCATCTTTGGAATAAGTAATCTAAAACCAATTGCACTAAAAAGAAGTTGCTCCAAAAGCCTGTAAACTTTAACAAGGCATTTATCCATCTCGTTTTACTGATCCATAGCACCAAGTAGCAAAAATGCAGTTGTTTGCTAAGTACTGTGTTATGGTTTTAAAATGATATCAAAAACTTTACAAACTCTACGATAAGACTTATAAGAGGACAAAAGTCAAAGAACAAAGCAAGAAGTAAGTATGTGGAAGAGAGACATGGCATTCATTTATATTGGTTGTAAAGGAGTGATACCTAAGTACAGTATGGAAATCATATCACTAAGCTGGGGCAATGAAGCAGAGGGATATTTTTCTATGCAGAAAATTTAAATGTCCTCTTCTACTTTTACTAGTGTGTTAATTCATATACCAACTGTATTGCAGAATAACAGGGAATAAGTGGCAAGACTTACTAAGTTTAGTAAATTGTGATGACATCCTCAAATCCCAGTCTGATGATATGAATTACCCACATTTCTTCACTCCATGGGATGAATAAAAAGAAAGGGATGGAGGTGCTTTCATATTGCCATGTAAAGCAGCAGTGCAGGCAAAAGTACAAACCATAGGGTATGACACAGATAATTTATCACCAGGAAAACAAATTACAAATGCCATACTGAAAGATAATGAATGAGAAAAAGGTAAAAGTACACATTGAAATAACATGACTCCAGTAAGGTGAAACTTCGCTTAAGACAATGATGCTAAGCAGCAGAACTAGATATGCTTTTTGTATAAAGAGCCTAAGGAATAGTGCTCTTAACTGATAATTGCTTATTGCACACATACTATTCTGACTGTGGAAGACACTTTTATCTCAGTTGAATTCTTCCATGGAACAGCAAATTGTCCCCCTGACCTGTCATATGAGGAAATTTTCATCATTGTGGGCATTTGTATTTTGTTATGTTGAGCTTTATAATAGTTTCACTAGAAAATAAAAATTTCAATTTTATACTTCTCCAAAATCTTAACTTTCCATCTGTTTCTAAGCAGTCCACAGATAAGATTCATCTGCATCTAAAACCAAAACACATAGATCTGACATAGTTATCCTTGGCTCCCCTTGGTGTAGTAAAAAAGATATCTCTGTTGAGTGATGAATCCTCTCCTTAAATAAGTCTCTATTGTATGTAATTTTAAAATGTTTTTGGAGGCCCATCTCTCTTCATTGACTGCAGAAGGAGCCTCCTCAGAATAGCTCAGCTTTAGATGTCCACTGCTGGATAATGAAAGCAGGTTGACTTGGATCCCTTGAAAATCATCAGACTGCGATAGTCCTCTGTGGCTTGTGGTTCAGTGGAGCATGATGAAACTGCATCAGAAATCAGTGAGCAACATCTAGGAGTCCAAATGCTCCTACTCCTATCAGGTTGTCTGCTTTGTTCTTAGTGAGACCAAGCTGATGACTCCAAAATCATACCTGTAAAGGTCAGATCAAACTGCAAGGAACCTTCTGTTTTGAAAACCAAGAGTCCTACCTGGGACTGGCAATGGAATTGGTGGAAGAAAAATTTCATACAGTAGATAACAATAATGAAAGCTAACAAGGATGTTGTTGAGAAGTTGTGTGCTTCAAATGTGTGTTTTTGTTAGCTTGGCTGTAGTGGAATAGCTATATCATATTTCAAGGAGTTTTGCTCAATAGGATCACATTTGTAGGGCAAAATTGTTGTTGCAGATGAACCAAGACTCACACTATCCTTATTTTTGGTGGTTTGACTATGGACTAACCACAGATTTAAGGCCCACTAGTGACTGGAGCATGTGGGAGGCACCACAGGAGTCCTTCCTATATTTTAACTTGACCTAAGACTGACTATTCTGAAATAAGAGCCCAAGCATGGTGACTGGCACACCAAGGAGACTTGATTCAAATGTGTGCTGTTGATCTGAATTAAAATACAGATGTACACACAGAAAACTCAAGTTCCATTGAAAATCTCAAGACTTTGAAGAAAATGTTCATGCAGAATCAGAATGAAGAGCCAAAGCATTTCCTTTCTTTTCCCTTTTCTAAAGTATTTTGTTTCAGAAACACTGGGAACAATTTGTTCTTCTTAGTGTTGTATGAGCTCCCTGTATCTATAGGAGTAGAGAAGCATGACTTATTTACCTACAATGCACAGAGGACTCCTTGGTTTGAGAACTCTTGAGGCAGACAGCTTACTTGGGAATATAGTCAAGATGTTATACAAGTCTCAGGTATAAATGTCATCATACACAGTGTGTTCCCATTATGTCCCTTTGAGTTTACTGAATCAGCTTTTCTAATTTTTTCTACGTGTTGAACATTCTCAAATCATTTACTTAAATGTTGCTAAATATAGTCATCTCTCTAGAAATAAAGAATAGAGCCCGAATGGACTAGATGATTGTCTTACAAAGCAATGACTTTGAGAAGACTTTGGATATCTTATTAGATAAATAAATAATCTTTATCTCCCAACTGTTTACTCCTGGGGGGATGATTGCTTGCAGGGGACACACACATTTGGTTCACATAGGTATAGGAAGGAGGTACTTCCCCTTTCTCTAGCATTGGGAAAAATGTTATGGCTATGTAGTCTGAAAAAAAAAAAAAAAGAGGTTAGAGTTCACAGAAAAACACAATAGAGATGAAGCCTGGAGAATGCATTTCAGCAAGAAAAGCTGAAATACCATCTTTTATGTTTGTTGAAAGCACGCTGGAGTCTAACTGTTGGGGTCAAGAAAGGGATATCCACTTAGAAAAATGAGAAAAATACACCAAATTTTGCAAGGCAAGAAGTTTTCTTTCCAAGATAAGACCTCTGAGGTTCTCAGGGACATGATTTCTCAGTGTATTCTTCCTCCAAGGCACTAGCAGGTTTTAGGCTTTTTGCCTGTAAGTCACTGTCTCAAAGTGATGCCTATTGGAGTAATGCTGAAGAAGCAAATGACAAGACAAATCAGTTATTTCTCCATCACTCCAAATCACTAAGCAAAGCTAAGTGACTTCCTAAAAAGATGCATTTTTTATTCCCCCAAGGAAGGCAAGTTGGACTTAACATTTAAAAAAGATTACAGGACTAATGTTAACAAATTACATCTCTCATTGTGACCATCTACTTGAAATTATGACCCCACAGTTTGAAAAATGTAGTCCTAGTTCAACTACAAATGTGCAAAACTGATGGGAGAGTACGCTTTTCAGAGTAATCCTGTGGTGTTCTTTGGTATATAGTAACTCATATAATCAATACTGAGTCCCTTGAAATTAGGAATTATTTCAGTAAACTGTATGGAGAACTGAACTGTGTTTGCCATGTTTCTGAGTGTTAATGTGACAAAGATACTCACATATTGGAAAAGTGCAGGTGAACTAATCTATATCTACTGTTTGATCAGTGTTTCTTTTGTCCCAGATCTCTGCCTTCCTTTAACATACCTATGGAAGGGAAATGCTGGAGTGGTCCCAAATTCAGGTATTTTAATGCATGTCTATGTATTGGATTATGGAGCGGGGACACGTCTCCTTCTCCACTGAAGTTAGCACAGGCATATGCATCATGAACAGTGCAACAGAAATAATAAACAACATTAACAAGCTCTGCAGACAGTTAAATATTCTACTGTTTTCAGCCTTGTTAAAATATATGACACTCCTGCCCCAATGCTGTGCAACTAAGTAACGTTAACGTGTTCAATCTGTATCTAAATATTAATTAGCATGTGAGGTTTAACCCACACGTTTTCGCAACCCAATACAAGACAGAAAGACATGGCAAGGTAATTTTCTAAGTTTTTTCTTTTCAATTTAATTAATTTCAGTATCTTGCTATATGTGTGCACAGATCAATCCCACCTGCTCTCCTCATGTCAGTAAATCTATCAGCCCACTGAGACCACTTTCAAAAGGGCATTGTCTGCCCTGGGACTCCTGGTGCAAAGCAAAGAAAATTCAACATAATTTCAAGAATTTTATGACATTACAGCTGTTTTCCTCCATGCTGTTTTAATGTCCCCACAAGCTCGTATCTCCCCTCCTCGGTTATCCTTGCTGGAGAGATGACTGCCATCTAGTGATCCCTGAACCACCTTGTTCCCTATTGTCACTTTACAATATGCTTGTCTTACAGCTCCAATCTCATAGTTTATAGCCTGCCCTCTTCCTCTTTTCCCCTGATGTTATAAGCAATATCAATTATAAAGCTTCGAAACACAGCCTACCAATCCAAGCAAAGGACAAACTAAATGTGATATTAAGTAATAATTTTAGTCCACATATTTTTTTTCTCTATCTGTATTTTATAGAAGGGATATTGGATTTCTGTGTTTCACTATAACCTTGCTGTCAAAAAAAAAAAAAAAGAAAAAAAAGAAAAAAGGCTTCTGCAAGGGAGAAGGTTTCTTAACTCACCAGCAATGAACCATTGATTATGTTTGAATGTATTTAGCACATTAGGATGTCCATCTACCCTGTTACGTGCTACATGCTTTTTGGCTGCTCCTCTAAGTGACTTGGTGCAGCTGCCTGTGTGTTGAGGGAGTGGAGAGAGCTCAACTGCTTCCAGCACCATGGCAAAAAAGCCCTGTTTGGAGCAAACCCTAATGACTCCATGCTGCAAAAACGAATACCCTCACTGCACAAGCCCTTAAAGGTCAACCATCCCCCAGCAGCGACAAATGAGACTCAGTATACAAAACCATAGTTCTTTTTTCTGTGTTGTTTAGTCACCTTGTCCAAATTAGATGCAAACTGTCCTTAATTCATTAACATCTGAGCAAAGCTCAGAGGAGGTAAAGCTCTCCCTAACTGCTGATAATTAATTTCCAAGTCCAATCCAATTAAAGAACTTCAAAGAGATTTTAAGCAGGAAATCCAAGATGTAAGGTATTTGAAATATTAAATATTGAACTCTTTCCATACAGTCCTAGGTATTCCCACTTAAGCAAGTGAAGGTCTTGCTGCTTCTTTGTCTGTATGTCCATTTGGAAATGGGTGGAGGAGGAGGAGGAGGATGACAAATTAAATATTTTACAGTGGCAGGCAAACAGCATACTCCCCAGATTGATATATAGCCAGCCTGCATTTAAAACAAAAAGAAAAGAAAAACAACCAGGAGACTAATGTTGAGCTGGTAGATTTTTCCATGCATCAGAATAGCAACCATAATAAAAAGACAGGTGCTCAAAAACACTAGAGAAATCAGTGTGATTTATTCAGTGCGTTCAGGGAATCCCAGACACATGTTGATCCTGGGAGAAGAGCTAAAAGCTTAATTTTTCAGCCAGCAGAGTAGGAAGAAACAATTTGTCTGAACACCATGAGAACTCTAGAAAATGCAAATACTATCAAGGCATTATAAATACAGTTGCTACAGGCACGAGCACCGCTTACATCCTCGTGCAAATCAGCCAACGCATTTGCAGTATACCTGGGGCAGCCACACTGAGCATCTGAGTCAGCTTCGTAGGTCAAGAGATGCTATAAACAACATAACTAACTTTGAAAATTACTCAGGTGAATGCAAACAATTTCCTGAAGAATTGAAGAAGCAGCGTGGGCTGGTACAAGGAAACAATGGGCAAGGAGGGCTTTTGCAAATCTTTTCATTTTCAGCCTCTGTCTCTGCTTTCTTGATGGTCAAAGGGAGTTGCTACTGTCTTCCTTCCTCAGTCTTCTCACCTGGAACAGGTGATGGTTGTGCCAGTCTTTGTCAAGCATTTCAAGACCTACATAGGTAAAATGCTATGCAAAAATAGTTTCCTGCAACAGAGCATGCTGCAGCTAAAGGTCAGTGCTGGGATTGCAGGTTGGGGATGTGTGCCTAGCTCTGTTTCAAAATGCCTTCAAAACTTCATAAAAGCCAGGCAAATGGAGTGAACCATACACCTATTCTTCTAGCAGTACTTAGGCTGCTAAATTGAGGCCAGTTTGTCTATAAAAGCTGAAATCATGGGATATGCTATGGAGAAGACATCCCTTTTTGCTGGGCATTTGCATTGTTGGCAGAAAGCCTCCATACCTAGCAATTTGCTGCTAAACATAGCAGTGAATAGTGGAGATGTTCCAATCTGGTTGTAGTGGCAGGTGGCTTAGCATATAGTCACATTCTTCTTTCTTCATAGAAATCATTTCTGTGTTACATCTCTGTGTCTATCTTATTGATCAGTGATAAATGGCAGAACCCAAGGAGGCTGTTCATGGTCAGACAAACTTCTCAGTTAATATGCAGGAAAATATACCATGAAAATTGACTACACAAGCAAAGTGCTCAAGAAAAAATAGGAAACTAAGTGCCCAGGAGACAGCTTGTCTTGTCTGTGACCCTGTCCACTCAACGGGCTATAGCCAATCTGCAAACCTAAGGGCTGTAGGCATCTGCCCAAGCCAACGGTTCACAGCGTGATACAAGCCCTGGAAAAACAAAGGGTTGTGTTCCCAGGAGCTGCGATCTCTGACCTGTGAGGCTTGGGGTTCAGTCCAGTCAGAGCTGAAGTGAGATCTTGTCCCAGGGCAACCTGAGCAGTTTGTGCCAGTGCATTTTTGCAAAAAATAAGCTGTCCTTGAGACATGAAACCTGGCTCAGCAGATATGATTGGATATCATTAGTAGCATTGACTTCAGCACGAGCAATACTTCACATGACAGTAGTGTCACAGAGGACCATTCACCTTGTGGGTTGGACTAATTAAAGGGCAGCTACTCTGTCATCTGGACAATCAATGTCTTTTGTACTATTATATACTCGTTATCTGGATACCTTTATGAAGTAAAATAGCTCTCAAGGTCCTTAGATTGAAAAAAAAGGAGAAATACCACTATTTTTGACAGATGTAGATAATATTTTCGTTTTTCCTGGGTTAATACAGAATCTGAATTTGAGAGCTTTTGAAAATGTTAGTTTCCACATGCTCAAATGAAGGAATGCTTTCCTTCCAAACAATACCCAGTGTTCCACTGGGCTGCTGAGAAATCACAAGAAATTGGTTGTTTCATGTTGCTTCCAGTAATAATGAAGCAATTTTCATATTATAAGAGAACATTTTGTAGCTCACTTTTCTTATTTGGGCTGTAAAAGGTTTGCTTTGAGATGTTTATTATTTACTCAATACTTAATTGCCACGCAAGAATGTGTTCACAGAAAAGCACATACTGATTTTTATCATTAATTGTATGATTCTGTGGGGTTTTTTTTAAGAGGCAAACAAATTTTTTTCTGCTGTGTTTCAGTTATCCATTGATCCTTAGGCAAAAACAGAGCAAAAATTCAGAATAATACCACTGTGATATAATACACACACAGTTTTACTGTAGAATTGTTTTTGTCCATTTATGTTTCTGATTTGCTACCTGGGCAGAAGGAAATTAGGCCATAAAGAATAAGCTGTTGTACATAATATTTCAATATTGAAGGAATGGCAATGGAAATGAGAATGCTGTGTGCCCCCATACATTCATCTCTCTTGGTATCCAGAAGTAAAATGAGATGTCACATAGAACTGTCCTAGTCCTTCACAGCTTATTTTACTGTAGCGTTGCAGTAAAAAGCAGTATTAAAAGGAAAACACAAACCTCAAACAATGTTGCTGTAAACAGCTTGAATGTGACCCTGTTTTTTATTACACAGATTATAGCTCCCTACTTATCTCTCCAGTCATTCCTTTTAAGTCTGTCCGAATATCATAGCATTTCACTCAGCACCAAAGGGGCGGCAGTGTCTGTGTACTCTTATTGCTCATAAAGAGGTCAGAAAGGTTCCCCTCAGCTAGTGTGCATTTGAGTAGTCTTTGAATAGTCTTTGCATACCTTTGAGCTGGTGGATAACTAACCACAGCATGACCACACTGTGAGAAATCAAACCTATTCTTCAATCAGCATTTTTGTTTTCTTGTATTTAATTTTCCTTCCTCTTTTTTTTAGTACATGAGAAATCAATTAGCAAGAGAAAATAGAAAGAAAATAAGTCACTTAAATACTTCATCACATTAAAAGGTACAAATTTAAAATGCAGTTTGATAACTAGTTCGTTTGTTCTTTTGTAGATACCTCTGCTTTTTTCTGCAGTGAAAGAGGACATTTTCTTTTCATGACCACTGGGATGCCAGCAGGGCAGTGACTTCAATGAAAGCTACACTTAGCTGTAAATTTAGGTATGGTGTCAAACTGTCGTGATTAGGGAATTATGTTATGTTGGGTCATGAAAGGTGAACAGAAATATTATTAAGAAAAAATGTCATTGCACATAGTGAGTCAGAATGTTCTCATATATATTGTTAGGAGGCACTTTAGTAATTTCTTCCTAAGTATAAATTTTTCTCATGTAATGGGTTGATTATTGCTGGTCCATTGCTGGTCTGCTGCATGGGGTGAGCCCAAAGACTCCTGCAGGCCCCAGGACTCCATCTCTTCTCATCCACAGGTACTGGACAGGATTTGCCATGAATTCTCCCATGGTTCCCATGCCAGGAACAGGGAAAGACTTTTTTTCCCCCAAGGTTCATAAAAACAATCTAAAAACATGGTAAATGTCACAAATTAAAATACTTTCAAAGATACCTGTATATGTGAATATACACACATGTATCTCTATATATTTGAGACGATATGAGATAAATATATATATATATATATATTGTTTCTTGAAATTCAAGGAATTGGGTAGGATTTCTGCTACTACATGTCCTTCTCTCTCTCTTGATTATTCAGAATCCAGAATCTGTTTCAGTGTTCTCATTCTCCTTATTATTGTCATCATGGCTTTACCTTTGGATACCACTGACAATCCTAGAGTGAGATGCAGTACACTGTTTACCATGGGCAGAAAAGTCTTGGACTGAGGAGTCTTACTTTAGTTAATTTCTTGACAGCCAACATAGACACCCAGTAACTTATCTGGGTATTAATAAAAAGCAGTGAAATAGCAGATTTTCAAAACCTATGGAAACATCTATTTCCCTGCTTCCCCACCACATGATCACCTACAGCCACAGTCCCTCTAAACGTTCTTGTCCCTACATGGATTGCTGATGACTGGAGTTCTTCAGGGATATCCCTGCCCTGGCTTGGGTCACCCATGGCCACAGTTCCTCATGGATGTCACCAGTTGTTTTGGCATTTATTGTCTTCTCATCAAATAGTTAATGCTGGAAATTGCCTCCTTGATCATAGGGTCCAGTCATTAGCCCCAAAAGTTAGCTGCTGATGGTTTCTTTCTTAAATTTGTCTGAGCAAGGGCACTGTTTGTTTCCCTGACTGTACAACGGTGATTTGTAATGTGATAGTTTCTTCATCATTGCTTTCATGTTTCCCAGGGCAGACTGCAACTGATTTCAGCAGGCTCACAGTGGCCTGTGACCATCTCTAGCACAGTCCCCTTAATAGCACAGCCTGTAGCATGTGCTCCAGACTGTAAGGAATGACTGAAAAACTCCACACAATTGTCCCTTAAAACCAGATATTTAAAGATCGTCTTCTGAATGTTACAATCTAACCTGTACAATAAGACTGAACGACAGTCATCTCTCCAGTCCCTCTAGCCCAATCCATGTGTCATGCATGTAGGCTGAGGAACCTTGATGGGAACTTGGCTGTGAAGAGACTGGTTTATGTAATGCACATGAAGTGGGGCAATGGCTGAAGTTTTTCTATGGGATCAAAGTATTAACCTTAAATCTTTGATTATTCAGTAGGCAGCAAACTCTCAAGCAATTTCTTTTTCCAGATTGGCAGTGAATGTGCTGAAGTGAAAGGAGAGCAGGAATCTGTGTCATCAGTTCTGGTGCAGTACCCATGCAAAGTGGGAAGGGTGCTCGCTATGTCCATGTAGAATAAATGAGGAAATGTTTCCCCTGGGTTATGGCATAGCTACTGCCCATGAAGTCTTCAGAAAAAAGACCTTAGCAGGGCTAATTGCAAACCAGGACAGCTCCTGACCTGACTACAAAACTGAAGGAAATCTGACAGAGCAGAGCACTAGGGAGAGGATGGACAAGACATTTTGATCCACACTGTACACCACATGGAGATGTCTTGAGTGAAAGAAAACTCAGTGCTTTGGATAGTCTCCTCCCGCACATTTTTGTTTCCATGGGCACTAATCCAGAAATTCTTATGGGCTAAGCTCCTACCTTGTTTCCCTTGCCACAACTGTCACAGATTCTTATTAAAGGCTCCACTGACTTTCTTCCTCTACCATAATAAAATTCTGTTTGTGACATGAATTGAGTTTCTTTCCTGCAAATGTCAGACTTCTGAACTACTCATTCAGATGAAGCAGGTATCACAGAATCATGGAGCACTTAGGGTTGGAAGGGGCATTAAAGATCATCTAGTTCCAGACTCCCTGCCATGAGAAAGGGAATCCTTCACTAGATAGGTTGCTCAAAGCCCCATCCAATCTGACCTTTAACATTTCCAGGGTTGAGGCATCCACAAATAGGGATAGGGCATTCACAACTATGTACAGCTCCTTAAGAAAGGAAAAGGGGGAAAAAATGTTCGGAGCTGACATTTACTGAGGTTTCTACGTTCTGAGGTTTTCTGTAGACAGAGGGTAGGAACCTACACTGTATTAAAGCCAAGGTTTCCCTACAACTGCCCACCTGAGTGGAAGACAAAGTGGAAGACAATGGGCTCCTCATGGCTTTAGCCATCACATTATTTTTGAAGTTTACGAATGGAAAATGCTCCTTTCTTATCATAGGTCTTATCCAAGGATGCTCCCAATAGTTTCCACAACTCAAAAGAGCTAAGGTTTTCTCCTTTTGGCTCTGGGTGAAGACAATAAATTGAGATTTCATTGTGCTTTTGATGTTCCCTTGTGTCCTCTGTATACCCCTTTCACTATTTCCTGCACAGTCAAAAACAGCAATTCATGCCATATACTTCCAGCTTGTTTCAGTACCAGTCTACCTCCTGACAGCAGGAATAAGTGCTTTGGATGCACTAAACAACATCCTTTCTTGCACATAAACAACCAATCCTGTATGGGGCAATAATGTCTCCTGTCATTATACCTTTGAAAACTGGCTAGTCCTGGGTAAGAATGCTCTCTCTGCCTTCATGCCACCTCATGCTTCCTCTGACTGCTTGGATCCTGCCCTCTGGAACCATTTGCAAGCAACATACACTTTTAACCACCTTTTGGAATACTCCAGAGGAGTCTTCAGCCCATGGCATGTTAATGACACACCTCTTAGAAGCACTTGGCAATACTTTCTTTGTCACCTGTTGGGGGTAACAAGGGTGAGATCATGCCACAAGAAATCAGTGAAGAAGATTATAATTGATGGAGAGAGATCTACTGTTACTGACGCAGGGAAGAAGATATTCCAACCAACGGTGGAAGAAGATGAAAACGTACAATTACTTATAATGGACTTTATGTTTAAATAAACTTATTTATGTATTAAATTGGGTTTTTTAATTCAGTTTTACTGCATTTTTCCACTGTTCCATAAGGTTGTATTGCTGTTCTTTGATTGGTTCATGTTTGCTGCAGTGCAGCTGTTCCATATTTGTTCATGTTCCACTCCCAGTTTACTGTTATGGTTATGTACCCACCTCCCTATGTCCCAGTTGGGAAGTTCCCGCCTACTCTTTTCCTTGTTTGTAAAGTTCCACCCCTTTTTCTAGTTTGTTCCACAGCCTCTCTATAAAAGAGAGTGCTGTGGGCTGATTAAAGGCTCACTTTCCTCAACCTCAAGCATCTCCAGGCTCTTTTTCACCTCGCCGGACCCCTCCACTATCCTTGAGATAGCGGACTGTCCCCCTATAGTGCTTTTCCATCACACACTACAGTCACCTTTTCTGGTGGCTGGTGATCAGGCTGTGCATCCATCTTATACTCAGAACTGTCATATTGGCATCACTCTTTTCCAAGGAGCAAAGCCTTCAATTCATCAATTTCCTGTTTGTTTTTTTTTCTTTGGGTCATTTTTGTTTGTTTGTTTGCTTTGGTTTTAGTTTGGTTTTTTGGTTGTTGTTGTTTTTGTTTGGTTGGGGTTTTTTTTTTGGGGGGGTTGTTTTGATTTTTTGTTTGGTTTGTTTTTTTTGTTTTTTAGGGTTTTTTCCTGGGGAAATAATTTGCATGTGCCCCCTGGGCTTTTTATGGCAAATGTACTTGTTGGTGGCATTGCATCACTGATGCTCTGTACTGGAGTCCCAGACTTCAGCTGTAGCTGATCCACAGAACTGTAACACTGCAGAAATAGCATTGACTTGGAACTGCCTTTAATCTTACACAAGCTACTCCTTTGGTCTTCCCCACTTGTTATTTAGTGACTGTATTAATGGTGCTTGGCCTTCTAACACAATGAGCTCATCCATGGATGGCAAATCTTTTAGATATTGGCAGCAAATTTAGCTTAAAAAGCACCCCAACTCTCCTATTACTGATGGTGCCAAGACTAATCTCTGTCAGTGTCAAACCTGGTAACAGGGCCAAGGACTTAGCATTGGTTTCCTAATTTGAATTTCAGATCTATCCTCTTCCTTTCAAACCAATCTTGTCTATTTAGTCCTTTTCCCTTGGTGTTTAACCATATGCTGAGGAATCCAATTCTTTTTATGGCTCTGAATCTAGATGGGGGAGACCTATTGTCTCTAAATCCTGATGCTAGGTTAGTTCAATTTCCTTGGTTCAAGCTGAACCTGATGATATGAACTCTTTTTTTCTCTATTCCCTGCTCAGAGAAAACAGTGTGCATTAGCTTACATGCTGTCAAGGTTGCATGGCTTCTACTACTGGACAGTGCGTCCACATGCATGTGCTGGGAACTATGTGGACTTTCAGGAGAATGAGTCTATGGAAAACACATACTCATGAATTCCTTTTGTTGTAGGTAAGTGATTTTCTTCTTTTTACTCTATACTGTAGATTTTTCGGTGTTATTTCCTGCCTATCTCTTTATAATTGCATGAAAATTAATTGGTGTTTACAAAATACTCCAGACATAAAACTGCTAGATAAGTACTAAGTATTATTTTAATTAGAATTAATAGTAATAACAGAACTAGAGTGAGAGTCTTTCCATGACAGCAATACTCATTTTCAGATGGAGACCTTATACTGACCTGAATATTTAGCAAGTTAAAGCTACATAGTGTAGATAATTAAAAATAAATTACTATCAGCATTCTAAAAGTAATTGAAAATCATGTTAATAAATTTAGATGAGAGAGAAAAAAAGAAGCCAATGCAAAAAACAAACAGACACATCTAGCCATCCCAGGGGGTTCTGAACAAGTGCAAAGGATTGAAACCTACAGGATATAGAACAAACCTATGGCAATTATTACTGCTTGCCTAAAGACCTAACCTCTTAAGAAATGGAGCAGAATCAATGTTGCCAGGTGTGTCTAGCAGGAAGCAAGATGTAACCATCCCTTGAGGCAAAACAGAGAGCAGAATATGATGACAACAGTTTGCAGGTAGATCAGGTCATGCTCTGTTTGGATTAAGTGCTGTTTGAAGCTGAAAAGGGCCTTTACTGCCTAATTTATCACAGAATCAACAGCACTCAGGTGGTTGATTACAAAACTCCCTCATGCAATATGCACAGCCAATGGCTCTCCAGCTCAAGATGGACCTTCCATCTGGAAACTGCAGTTTTTACCACTTGGGCTTAAAATAGTCATAGCTGATAAAGAATGCATAGACAAATGGATGGTGTGGACACGACCAGATGGCTGTGACCAGTAGCATAAAATCTGCTGGAGGCCAGTCACTACTGATGTGTACAGGGCAAATTTTGCCTGATATCTTCATTAGTGACGAGGATGATGGAAGAGAGGACACCTCAGCAAGTTCACAGATGATACAAAACTGGGAGAAGTGGCTGATACACCAGAGTTTCATGCTTCATTCTAAAGGGACCGTTACAGGCTGGAGAAATGGACTGACAGGAACCTCATGGAGTTGAAGATGGGAAAATGCCAAGGGAGAATGATCCAGGCACCAATGTACACTGGTGACCAACTAACCGGAAATTAGTCAACTACCTGGAAAACTGCAGAGAAGGACTTCAGGGTCTTGGTGGACTGTAAGCTGACTACAAGCCAGTAATATGCCCTCATCCAGCATCCTCCTTTCCTGAGCAAAAGCACTGCCAGCAGCTCCAGGTAGGTAACCCTTGCCCACTGCTCAGCCCTGATGAGGCCACACATGGAGTACTCTGTCCAGTTCTGGGCTCCTTAGTAGAACAGAGATGTTGACATGCTGGAGAGAATCCAGAGAAGGGCCATGAAGATTCTTAAGGAATTGGAGCATTTTGAGACAAGGAGAGGTTGAAAGAGCAGGGACTGTTAATCCTCTGGAAAAGAGAAGGCTGAGGAGAATTTATCCATGTGGATAAATGCCTCATGGGCAGAGCAGAGAAGATGGAGCCAGGCATTTTTTTTGAGCAATGGGGCAGAGATTGTCACATTACAGCTCCTTTCACAAGGTCTGCTCTATGTATGCTGTTAGGTGGAGAAGCAGAACAAAAGTGCTTTCTCTGAAGAGCTCAGATACAGTCAAAAATTTGCTAGTAAGAGGACAAAAAATATTCAGGATGAGCATGATGCAGCATTTTACAATTCAAAAGCCTGCTGGTGCTACTGACTGTCCTTAGAGTAATCACTCGAAGTCAGCAGGAGACATATCATTCAGGAAAGAAATATAGAACAATAAGAATTCGGCCCTATGCACTGTCTTTGGATATTCAATGACCTTGTTAGGTCAAACTTCCCTGTTCAAAAGGTAGAATAGGAAGTAGGAAAGACTGAGCAATAACTTTCTTAACAGCCTAGCCAGTATTTGCTTTAAAGAAGCAGGCAGTCACTATGCTGTCAGTGAGTTATGATCCCAAGAGAAGTGTCCAGATTTTGTTAAGACAAGCTTGAAGAAAGAATCCTATAATAAATAAATAAATAAATTAAATTAAATTTAATTAAATTTAAAAAAAAGAGATGGGATAGCAGGCCTGGGTAGAGTCAAAGACTGAAAATGAGACAGAATTTAAACCCCCCTCCTCCAAAGAAAACCAAATAACTGTGTTAGGAAACAAACAAACAAACAAAAAAAGTCAAAATGATAGGGAAGAAAATCTGTTACTTTGGACTAGGTGCTAAGGGAGAAAAGAAAATCAAAGCTTGACTTGCTGATGAGGCAGAGATGCCTGTACCTCTGTAGGTGTGCGTCAGCCAGTACAGAGATGAGAAAGGGATAGTCTTAGTAGGAAGGACTGAAAGGAGATGCTGCAGATAGCGCTACTCAAGACATCTGTTACTCACTAATAAGGAATTTGTGCCAGCCCACATTCGTGCACATGTGCTGCTAAAGCATCAGTACGACTAAAAATTTATGTCCCTGCAATTTTAATCTATGTAAATGGCCTTAGCAGTGCATGAGTTAATAAGAGTATAAATGACACGATTGCACTTTATCTGCATATACTTTGTTACCCTGCTCTTTCCTAATTCCTTCTAGGTTGTTCACTCCCTAAGCTTAGCAGCCAAGAGCTGCTGCACTAAACGTGAGTGAAATGAGAGTCTTGACTGTTATGGTTTAATCAATAATAGATTTAGGAGATGAAGTTGCCCGTGCTCTTCATTTTTGAATCTCAAGCCCCATCTGCTGCTCGCTCACTGATTTGGTCTCTCTCCTGTGAATGCCTCTCTGATGATCTTGTTTACTGCAAGTAAAATACTTGCCACTCACGAGTTCAGTCAAGTACGTACTTTTGCGGTCTTACCAATTATAGAAAATATTGGTATTGTCAAAATATACTCTCTTTTGCATCATAAATGCTGCCTGATACCACATGAATGTTTATTTTTGAGTATTTTTCACTGAAAAAAATCTATATAAAGACTGCAAAATCAGACAGAGAAGATCTGGATGAGGAGATCCTGCCTCCATATAGTATTTAACTTTCTGCTGATGAATAAGACATATAAGTTAGTCTATAAACTATATTTGAATAACAGGGTTACTCACACAGTCCATTGCACATAAGGTCTGCAGAAGTGGGCCAGAAATGAAGGCAGAGGCCCACATACATTATGTTATCTCTCTTTTGCTACTTCATTGCCACATCTGCACATGTAGAGTTGGCAGCAGATTATTAGTATAGATTCTTCAGTGCTGATAATTAGAAATAAGAAGAACACACATGGATTGCATTAAGCACCACATCAGCAGAGCATCTGACTGCTGCCTCTCTCCACAGTAGACTGTGACTGGTGCATATGCACCAATTGATCTCTGCTGACTGCTGCATCAGGACTGCTCTAAGTGTAAACAAACCTCAAACCTTCTGCATGCAAAATATTTCCATACACAAAACAATAGTGTAGAAACTGTGCAAGTAAAAGTATGGGCACTCTTTTCTTAGGAACCACTTTCTGGTGTCCACCAAGCAGTGGTTTCTGCTCAAGCAATGCATTTGGGCAGATTCCAACAACAACGTAATCTGCTATGGACAAGGCAGGAAGATCGGAGGAGTTTCACCCCAAGAATTTTATTACAACCTTGCAATAATGTTTGAGTATTAGTATCTCCAGGACAGAGTGGACAGAAGCTGCAAAATCTGTCGTGTTGCTGAATCAACAAAACTCTTCCCCAAAACCAGACCAGTAAACAAAACAAACTTCCTGCCAAACTTGAATTAAGAAAATTACTTTGATTCAGCCTTAATGTAATTGGGTGAAAATCCTTCACGGTGGATGAAATTGCATCCCTTTATACCAAGATTCAGTGCTTCTCAGAACAACCAATCCTTTTTTACAAGGTCATTCACATTGAAATACTGAAAATCTCTATGGGAAATGCAGGTATCTTACCTGCAGTCTATAGATTTAGCATGCACTCTCGCTTCATATCATGCCAGCTGTGGGTATAGCATTGGTTTCTAATGGTATTTATGTGAGATAACAGGTTCATAACAGGTTGACTTGTGATAGAAAAGCACAGTATTTCAACCATCAGAGAAAGACCTGAACGCAGCTCCATGTGTAGCTATAGAGGATGTATGTATAGAGTAACTATAGAGTGACATTTTAAAAGCAATTACACTGATTCAGCTTCTAATACAGAGGGCAATCTATTACCTCAAAAGCTGCTCATTGCAGCTGTGTTCATCGTGGAGAGGCTTTGTTTTGCTTTAGCAATATTGGTCCTGTCAAGGGAAAACAACATCTGTGTCTGGACTTGAAAATTTAACATGGTGTCCTAATTGAAACTGATGCACTCGATAGAAGACTTTCTTGTTGTGGTTGTGAAGAAAAGCTTTTGTAGCTGTCTGCAGCTTTTTCTCTCTTGAATACTGTGTATTGCTACTTAGTCATCTCTCCAAATGCAGCATATTGGCATGAATATTAGGTGATAATTTGGAGATACTTAGCAGCTCAGGAAAAATAATTGCAGCATGACCTCAGGTTTAACTCATTGCCTTATTTTTATGCATGGCAGCTACTGTACACTGCATTTTTAATAGGACTAACACCTTATTTTCTCCATCTCATTTATTGGACACTGTTATATGAATGAGATTTAGGCATTTTTTTCCCCAAACCCGGTAGATTGCTGGTTCACCTCTGGAATGTGCATATCTTCCTTTGAAAGCATTTTAGATTCCACCAAATTATCTAGGGTAAGTGTAAGGAAGCCTTTCTTCTGTTAACAAGTTTAGTTGTCCTTGACAGGACAGCCGATGGCTTAACATTCTGTTCTATTGCATCTGAATTTTATGGTGTCTCCGTGAAGCTGGTCTAAGAGAAGAGTTGTAGTCAGACCCTTTGCTTTGCATCCTCCATCACCTTTTTTTACTTGCAACATCATAGATACAGCAGCTGCTTCATGCATACAGAAATACACACTATCATATTCCTTTTGGTTTATTTGTCTTATAATATTTTCATACAACATGTATTTTAAAAAAAATACAACAGAAGTGCAATACAGCACAGTACAGTAAAGGCACAAGAATAGGCAAGTACAGAGCATAAAAAACATGAGCAGTGATGTGCCATTTGTTGGTACAAGCCACCACTGTACAAAAGGTGAAGTACAGGCATTTGAACTAAATTTGAGTATAGAATAAACTTTTAATATAATTTTCTGTGAGAGGTCTGCCTTTATTTCTTTTGTTTTCAGATCCATTGCTAATTGAAAGCATACAATTTTTTTTATTATTATACATACCTGAAATAAAAGATGTGATTAGAATGGGACTTATTTTGACATTTATGTCATTTATTCACTAAGCAAAAATATGCTTTGCACAGCCAATATTTGAATTCCTGGCAAAATACATAAATATTTACAGATGAAAACAAGAGGATATATTTGTTGTTTTTTTTCATGTTTTTGTTGTTGTTGTTGTTTGTTTGGTTTGTTTTTTGTTTTTTTACTTGTTTGGGGTGTTTGTTTGTTTTGTGAGGGATACAGTTCTAATAAATTATTATTAATACTGGAACAACAGAAATATTTCAAAATTTGGAAACTTATACTATATATAATAAAGGTAGCATACTTCTAATAGTATTTCAAGACTAACTTCAGCTACATTTTATTTTTCAAAGCATGAGAAAAATTCAGAAAACCAAAACAAAATATCTCACTTGGGATGGAACTAAAAGGATTTCTGTCAGCTGAAATGCATTTTCTTCATTACATTTTTGTTTTACCTATAGATTAAATCATATTCAATCCGCAGCATTATTGGAATGGGTTGGGAAATAGAGACAGGACACTTTATAATATCTTTTGCAAAAGACAGGTGAAACACTGGAGAGAAGAGAGCTGCCTTAGTACAGATATGCCACTGGGAACAAGAACTGTATGTCACTTGAAACACCTCTTCCCCACTAGAAAGCAATACATGCATGCTCTGTATTTCACCCTTCTGGAGCAAACTGTGGCTTCAATAAGCAGAGTTGGTGAGAAGAAACGGGAGCAGACAGAGGAGTCTAACCCTAATGCACTGGCACACAGGAGAGAGACAGATTAAATACTTAATGGGTCCCAGAACCACCAGGACACCTAGCAGTAATTTCACACGAAATGAGAAGGACCCCAAGATCTCCAAGCTCTATCTCAGGTCCATAGAAGATAATGTGGAGGCTGAAGAGGGTTGTAACAGTGATGAAGAAGTCTTACAGATGCTGCTGGAATTTTAGCCTGCCATCTCCTTGTTGGGTTATAGATCTGGCAGTAGCAGAAGCCTGCATCAGAACATTGTCCTCCTTCAGACTGCAAGTCCTTATTGCAGCATTTCCAGGAAGGTACTAGGATACCCTAGTGACTGTTCTACAGGTTGCTAAAATGTTGTGGTAGGTTACCTGAGCAAGGGCTGCAATATCCACTGCTGCTGTCATAGTATAGGGAGAAAAAATTGAGGAAATTATCTAAGATCTCTTTGTCAGATTTGACCAGCATACAAGGATCCTAAGGATTTACAATGAAGAGAAACACAGAACCTCGGGTGTTTTTCCTTATACTTACAGTGTTGGGCACTTTATTGACACAATTTCCTTTTAGTGTTTCCAAGAATATAGTTAACTTACAGGGATTATCTAAAGGACATCCAGCACAGCAGGAAGGTACCACTAGTTGGATATGTGATTTCCAGACTAATCAGTTCATCTTTTTCTATAACCTCCTTCTTATTTGTTATGCTTTGACCAGTCCAGGTAATACAGACTTTGCAGTCCACTGAAGATGAGTGATACATCAATTAAAGTATTCCTTTGCTAGACAAGAACTACATACAGTTTCTGAGCTGTCAGCCCTTAAATCTCTGAGACCACAGTGGTGGTTGCCTTGTGTTTATATGATGGCATACATCTTTGTTGGAATGTTCTTCTCTAAATGGTGAAGATCATGCGCTATAGATTTGTGGTCACTGGAAAATTTGGTATTGCTTATCTAATATTACAGCAGGCAAGGCCCAGCACTGTGAGTTAGCACCCATACTCCAGTTCTGTATAACCAACCATGGTGTGCTTTTTTCTCTTCTTTGTTTTTTATGGTTTTGTTGTTGTTGTTTGGTTTGGTTGTTTTGGGTTTTTTTAACAGTTATGGACTTCACTGACCTTTAAAAGTTTTTCAAATAAATTGGGAAATAAAGCCATGGATTTGCTAAAGACAAAGCAGACAGCCATTTATAAGTACTGCTTCCAATTATCTTCTCCATTTGCTACTGATCATTTCTCAGGGAGCCAATTCTGGCTAGGGTCTGAATGTCACCTATTATTTCTCTCTCTCTCTTTCAACTTCATGCCTGACCTAACATGACATCCTTTTGTCCAAAAGGTGGCACTGCATCTTTGAGCATTTCACGGACTGAAATTGCTCTGATGCAAAAAAGGTCTTCTGTGTAAATAAGTAGAGCTGCTTTGCAGATCTGCTAAATATTTTCCACTAGTTTTCCAACCACGGACCTTTTCTAAACTGTGTCCTTAATGTTTTTAATAATTTAAAGCTTTAAATGAAGCTTTGACAAAAATGAAAGCTTGACCTTGAGTTTTCTGACTTCTAATTTTAATGTTGTGACTAAAGTCAAGCTCTCCAACCAAGCACATCAGAGTAAGAGATAGCTCCTCTTTGGGAAGCTCTTTATGGGGAGTTGTGACTCTGAGCTTCCAGAAAACCCCAACATTTGCCTTCAGGACAGGAAAATTGTTGCCCTTTCTGATCACTTGTTCTCTCTCTACCAAATTTTGTCATGCACAAAATATACTTTAATATAAAAGGCAAAAACTCTTCCTTAAGACACCTCTTTCTCCTCAAGCCAGCAGGCACAAGGAGTAGTCAGTTTTTCAGGCCCTGGGGAGTCTTAGGAATATACAGTTTGGTCTAAGAAATCCAAAATGAGCCTTTCCACAACACTCCCCACAAAGCAATTGGACTCAAATCATGCTGGCATGTCCCAAATTAGCTCCTCTGTTGGGCTGCAGTCTCTTTCTCCCAGTTGTCTGGTACCACACACATGGTAGGACCACCACTAACCCAGGTCCCTGGGTTTTTTTCAGTTTTCCCACAGAAGCTTTTTTGACCCCTCTTTCCTTGCTTGCTTCTTTTATTACTGGGTCTTGCTGTGCACTGGTGCAAGGCACCTGTTGGCTGACTCCCAAAAGCTGCTAAAGGGATGCCAGACTCACACTTTTACTGCCTTCTCATGTCAGGTCCATCTCTGTTCCTCTTTTATCTTCCTTGTCTTTGAAAATCCAACTACTTGTCTCTTTTCTATCTTCCAATGAGTTCAACTTCCTTTTTCCTGATTCCCTCGCCACTGCCCCTGCACCCTCCCCGAACTCTATACGTCAAGCTCGTCCTTCCTTGGAAAACCAGACTTCAATTTTCATGTTGACAATCAGCCTGGCTCCAGTTTTTCACTCATTGAATTCCTGGATTTTTGTAAGCTTTCAACTTTCCTGTTGATTACTGGAGTTGCTCACTTCACTTTCCACTCAGCCTTTCCACGCCTTTCAGTCACTTGCTTTTCTTCCTCATAATCTATTCTTTCCTGTGTTTTACAAGCCCTCTAATGATTTTCAGTCTCCTACCATGTCCTTTAACTTGCCTTTTCCTCCCCGAAGTAGCATTCCACCCTGACGCCCCTACCTCCTTTACTGTGATGTTTCTCATTACTTTGTGTCTGACTGTGATCAGTGGGCATCCTTCGCATATTTTCCTCTCTTTTCTGGCCTTGCTGCTATAGTTGTGTTGCCCTAATGTACACTTAAAGCCCAGTAGAGCAACAAAGCCCATGGAAGATCAGTTCAATTTCAGGAAGCTGTGCTCTACAATTGATAAGGAAATCAAGCTCCTGAAAAGCTTGAAGAAGCTCTGCTTTGGTGTCTAAGGTTGATCAATGCCACAGAGCCTTAATCAGAATTCACTGTAAAATTTTTACCTAACTGCACATCATTATATATTGCTTGTATGTAAGATGTGTTTCAGTAGCAATTATGAGCCATAGGACCAATGTGGTAGCTGTGCATGGCTTTGTGAATGCTTTATAATGATCTTATGCTTCTGACGAAGCAGCCAAATGAATAATGTAAAGTGCCATGAAGATGAGAACTGCCTACCTACTCACACAGATAAGGGAACTATGCATGGGCATTACTAATCAAAGCTTAATTTTTAAGAATCTACTGTAGCCAGAAAGTCTTCTTTTCTACATTTTTTTTCCTCATTAATGCAATCATCTCCATGTTTAACTCACTTTTTCTCCAGTGAGAAGTAACAGCATTGCATAAAAATATCTTGCAGTAAAATGCATCTCTAACAATTTGGACATGATACAAAACCAGATTCCCACCAGAAAAGGTTTTTATCTCCAAGCATGTTGCAGCCAGTTTCCTCCCTAATTAATACCATATCCACCCTCAAAATTCCATTTCATTTCCCAAATGGAAATTGATGAGGCAGTCAGCCGCAAATAAGCTCAGTATACCACAGATAGTTCAATCAGCACAGCTTCCAGTATAGTATATTACTAAAGCACAACCAGCCTTTATGTTCTCATGTCCCTTGGACATTCCCTGCTTCTATCCTGTTATTAAGATAGCTTCAAGTTACACATGCAATGCTTTTTTTTAACATCAAGTTTGATCAAAGACTCAGCTGTGTGCATGTCAGAACAAAACAGGATAGGTAAAGTGTTTCTGAGGAGCAAAAGCAGGGCCTGACTGGTGCCATGCTTGCATGGGAGGCAACAGAGGCTGGAGGAAAATGAGGTTCATGGACTGCATGAGCTCTTCATTCATGCACTGAGCAATTTGCAATATCATTCCCATGGCATGGTATGCAACTGTGAGTCAAGCCCACTGCAAACAGCCCTGCAAAAGGGGACTTAAAATTGCTTTTGCCAAGATGAATTGAGTCTCTGCTCAGTTGTGGTCTGGACTTGTCTCACACCACTGATACCAGTCAGTGTACTCAATGCTGGTTGTGGTGCTAACATTCAGCTAACATTGAGAGTGAAACTATGACTAGTCCTTGTTGGCCTTCTAGTCAGAACCTTCTTGGGAATGCAGTGACAATTAATATGTTTAAATATGCTAGCTACCATCTTCCAAAGTATACACAAAACTGACATGTTACAGTGCAATCACTCTCCTTCCTAAGCAGAGCCTATGTGAAATTCCATACTGCCTTCCAGGAAAGCAAATGTGTTTACCAAAAGAACTCAGACCACCAAAGCCTTTGTGTTTTGGATAGGAGTATGCTTTATATTGATCATCAGATGGACATTCATACAAATGAAAAAGTGTCTGTCTTAGAGTAGCTGTGTGTTTGTTCACCTTGCCTACACACAGAAAATGACAGAGGAAATCCTGAAGGGTATGTTTTCCAGTTCAGAGGATATTTAGAAAAGAACTAACTTTATTTTGAAGTTGCAAAACATTGAGAAGAACATGGCAAAGCTAGATATTGGCAATAGCCCTTCAAAGTAGCTGAAACAGCTATGGATGTGTTTGCTTCTGCTGGGGCTTATCCATGAAGCACAGCTGTTGGTTGGGTAAAAAAAACAAAAAAAGGAAAAACAAAAGAGAATCTTTTCATGTAGATGAAAATTTTCTGGCTCTAGTGTTTCTAAATCTGCTTGCCTAGGTCTAGTACAGTTTATTTTAAAGGCCAGTTTTTTTCTTTAAGAATTTCTCAGTAAATAATACATATGCGTATCTCAGTTGAGGTATTCTCAAAGCTGCTGCAAAAGCTACTGCGATGCTCCAGAAATTGGAGGAGTCCCTGCCAGAGGAAGTACACAAAAGAAAAACTGTCTTAGCACTAACTCTAGCTGTAGCCAGAGAGACTAATGCAATAACCAGGCAGATTACTGAGAGCAGTAATAGGGGGAATTAGTGTAGTAGGGCTAGTAGACCCCACACTCCCCACACACCTCCTTCATCTAGCCTCCAGTAATAACAGCACCCTTGAAAAAGGCCAGTCAGTTAACGCCTGAACATTTATTATTACAGCTACTACGGCTGCTGCTGTTACTACATTGCAAATAAATGTGGTTCTTGTAATGGGCACGATCTAAAAATCGCTGGACTTACACTCTATGAATAGCAGTATGGTAGATTTATCCTCCTCAGTGGCCTTAATCCTGACCCAGAGAAAGACAGAACCAGTACCTTCCAGCCCTTTGTACACCTTCAACCTCTCCATAGAATAGGGAACTAGTGCCAATGGTGATCTCTTTTTCTCATCATTGATATAATTATTGTCATCTATCAGAGGGTGCTGCCCAGGGACACCAGCCAAGCTAGGATAATAATGTGCTGAACAAGCACATAGTACCAGATATATTACCACCCTGAAGGAAATAAAACCCCAGAAATATGAATTAACTGTCTTTGTTTAGGGCTGGGAAGTGAGACTGAATACCTGGCTCTAAAGCAAGGCTTGAGACCCATTCTTTCCAGATTCTTCCCTAAAATACAGCTGGAAGTGGAATTCAGGGAAACATTTACAGCAGGTGGCCACTATACATGGAATAAAACCATCACAGACTTCAGAAAGAGCTGGGTCCAACCCATGAATGGTGAAGAAGCAACCTCATTTCATTACATTTTCTCTTCATTCTCATTCAAATGAAAAACAACTTTCATGAAGTTTGCAAGGCTGTTCAGGCCATCTGCTATTCATGTAACAATGGCTGGTCCTGTAGTGTTTCTACTCATGGAATATTCATCTTTTAGTGATCAAGTTTCCAACTAAGTACAGTTAGCCATATGAACTCTGTTTATGTATGTTGAGCTCTAGTTAAAAAAATTTTAAAAAAGTAAAAAATTAAATACAATAGATATATCAACACCTACATAAAAATGTGCTGCTTCTATATGTTACCTTTCAGTCAACTACATTTGCAGTTCCCTGGTTTTCTAGAAATCAGCATTCATTCTAATCCCTCCATTTCCATTTTCACTTGTTCTGTCTTAGAGAAGCAAAACTTTGCCTGGTGGAAAACCACTGTGTATATTTTCCAAATACTTAAGGGAAATATGCTGTTTTCATCAAATGGAGTCCAGATCCTTGTACATTGTGAGTAGATGAGTCATGCCACAGATACAAGTTCTTAAAGTATATTCCCTGGGTTGCAAATAAACTGTGTAAACCTCTACAATTTCTAGAGTCAACCTCGTCTAGGGACTAGTCAAGTCTTGCCTTCGGTGGAGGTTATTTTCAGTCGGACTTCAATGTATACATCACAGAGAGTTAAACTACAGATTCCTGGAGGCCAGGAGACAGTTTCATCACTTCTGCAGTTCATTGTATTCAGGCTCTTCACTAACACCTACACCTTTACAATTTACTCCATTGTATATAAAAAATTAATGGTACCGACAAAATAAAATTTGGCTGTATGCTATCCTTACCTATGAAGATTTTTGGTTGCTGGGAAAAAAAAACAAACAAAAACAAAAAACCAAAACCAAACAAAAAACCCAAACAAAACTCCAAAACCAAAACCAAACAAACAAATGAAAAACAAACAAACAAACAAAACAAACAAAAAAAAAAAAAAACAACAACAAAAAAACCCATTGTAGCTTAGGAAAGCTAAATTCTTCATGTTATTGCAGTCAGACTGTCTAGACTGCCTAAAAAGGTACAGATTGCTCTGGAATGGCCTCATATTCTTTTCAGCATTGACTATTTGTTTCAGTGATTCTTTGTTGATAGATTTTGCCAGTGTTCTACTTGTTTCAGACTTGGAGGCTTTTCTGAGGGGTGAAAAAGAGTATAGGTTTCCCTTTTTGGAATAATTACTTAATAAATATTAGTATTCTCAATCCAGTAAAACCCAGAGTATGAAAAAAAATTGAACAGTTTCTGCCTAAACAAAACAGTATGATGCCAGCTCTAAGCAGCAACATCAGGAATGACAAGCGATTATTTAATATTCAGGCTTGACCTGGCTAGTCCTCCCTATACACAAGTCAATGTGAATTTCATGCATGGAGGCTTTAAAGGATCAGGTTCAGAGTTTGTAGAGCTCTAAAAAGCTAGCACTCATTTTTTAAATGTCACTGCATATCTAGTCATCAACACATTAATACAGCACTGCTTAGGCCATTGTGTTTCTCTTGACTCAGTGCTAAATGTCACATTGTTCCTGAAGAGCAACTACCCTCTGATGTGTGAGAAGTCTGGCCTTCATTTTGGCAAGGGGCAAAGTACTCTGAGCTTCTGAGCATCTGCTTGACCCTCACCCTCTTGCAGCAGACTTTAGGAAAGGCATCCCTTTAGTGCTATTTGTGCCATATTGGAGAGGAAGTGAAACCACGAAGACCAACAGTAAGCCACATTTCCTCCGTGGAGTTTGCATACATACTAGGCTTATTAAACACATTTAATAAATTAGATATTTATTTTATAGATATGGATATATATGCAAACTCCAAGGAGTTTTTATTTAATAAACACTATGTTTATTAAATATATTTAATAAATTAAATATTCATTATTTATGTATTTTATTTAATTATATAAGAATTCATAACAAATTAAATATTTATTTAATTTATTAAAATTAAAAATTAAGTATGCTTTTTAGACATACTGATTATGCAATTAAGAGTTATTTAGAATTAGCTGACTCTAGATAGTATCTTGTTCTACATAAGGATTGCAGTCAGTGGTTAAGTGCTTGTTTAGTTGCTCTGTGGATATGCCACTGCATCTGGTAATTCCAGTTACCTCCACTTTTTTTTTTCTCTCTGATGTCCTTATGTTCTTCTGCTGAGGGCACTTGACAACACAGCAGCATGTACAGGCTTCAGGTTCAGAAGGCAAGCACAGCAGCACAAACAGGTTCTGGTCTTCCCTGCGATGTTCTCAACACTTCCTTAAATGCCAAAATAAACATGCAGTACATTTTCTGAGTCACGGAAAATTCTATTTCTGCATGTGATCTGTATTGTCATGATTTCACCCAGCTAAGCATAACCACATTTATTTGAAACCATGGTCTGAAGAGGAGGAAAACACCTCTTCCATCCAGTAGTTCAGTGGCGAGAAGAGTAGGACCTCCACAGGAGTCAGGTGTGCAAGATGGACTCCTAGGACTTTTTCACCTTGTCAGTTTCATATTGTGTCACAGGAAAACATCCTGAGCTGCTCTGACAAAAACCATTCTGGTCTCCATTGCTTGAAACAAGGACATTTTGGAAAAATAATGTAGTTCCACAAAGTCAGGAGGAGTGAGCATAGAGTCGTGATAAAGCTGGACTGGGAGGAACCTTCAGAAGCTGCCTAGTTCATTCACCTAGCCTAAGAAACGGTAATTTATACCTCCTGCCTGTCTAACTGCTAATGATCCTCCTTGATAGAGACTGCCATGTCTCCTTAAGCAATATGTGTCAGTGCTTCCCTAAGCAAAGATTTAGGAGATTTTCCCTGTTATTCTGGTTTGTGCTATCCATTATGTGAAGAAGGAACAGATTACTCTCTTCTCTCAAAAAGTGTTTGTGGTCTGTTGGTGTGTCCTCAGTCAGTTTTCTAGTTAAACAATCCCAAATCCTTTAATCTTTTCCAAGAGGTCATACTTCTAAAATCACTTTCTTCTAGGCTAACTCCAGCTTGTCTTTCCAATACCCAGAACTAAACAGAGAGTTACAGCTGAGCTCTTACACAAAGTGGACCAAAACAATATGTCTTGCAAGCTGTTCCACTGCATGTAAAACCTAATCTGACGCCTGCCATTTTTTCAATGGAAACTATTTGTTTTAAGTTATAATGTCCAACAGTATACATGTACATCAGTATTTCAGTTTTTACAAGAGTACTTTTGAAGTGGTTGACTGTCCTGGTTTTCATAGCCCGGATCAGTTTGTCACTGGGTGGGTGTGTATTCTAAACCCTCTATGTCATTTTTCTCATGAACTGCTCACAATGGCCCATTTGCAGCAGCTGCCCAAGGCACACCCAACCCCTCAGGCTACAAGATGGGTGTTTAGGAACTTCTGTGAGATAAGGAAGTTCTCCTGCCTCCACACCCACCTGAGGGGTCATGTCTGTTAATGGGCCATCAGAGATGCCAAAAATAAGACATTGTTCACCTTGAAGAGTAAATCACCCTTGTGAAAGTCTCCTCCCAGGGGAGGGACTGGTCGTTTCCCGCCTGAGCCCAAGTGAATATAGCTTGGGGTTTTGGGACTGAGGACACTCTTTGGATCCAGAAGAGGACCAGAGCCTCAACCAGACTGAGACTGCCACTGCCACCGGACTGCAACCATCATTTTCACCAGCAGGTTTGTTTCTTGTTTTGTTTTTACTTTAAACTTGGGGTGGGGCTACGTGGTGCTCAGCACAGAGGTTGGTGAGCTCCATTCTGCTTGTGCCCCACTGTGCTGGGCTGTACATCTGGTGTTTTTGTGGCACAAACGAATTTTCCTTCTGTATCAGTGTATTTTGTGATCTTTTATTAAATTGTTATTCTGACTTGCAATCCCATTCTGAATTGGATTCATTTCTCCTGCCTGTTTAACTCTAAACCAGTACATTGACTTCATCCCCATGTAACATGTTTTATTTTGTAGTCCAGAGCAGTTTGAAGTGCATGACCTGCTTTCCTTTGGGATGAGATTAAACCAAGAGTGCACTTATTGAGTGTTTTCTACCAGTGGACAGACAGTTCACAAGACCAGATTAGAGCCAAACTGAAATAAATCTTCTAAAAGTGAATCCAAGAGAGATGGGTCCTCAGCCCTGGCACTCAACAAGCTTGCTACCATTGCACAGCCATGCTTGAGTACCCCCATAGGTACAGAAGTACCTCACAACCTTCAGAACCTGTCTTGAAGAAGACTGTTTTACTGGTTTTACTGTTGTTAGACTGTATATCACACCTGTGTACCCTGATTACTCTTCTACCATATGCAGCATTGATTACTTCTGCTTTAGTGTCATATCTTGCATTTATCCACTTTTTATTTCTCAAGCTCTCCTTAAATTCTATATTTGTCCTCCAGTGCATTTGTTGTCCTGTTTGTCTTCAGGCCATCTGCAAATTTAATATTTAATATTTTCCATCATCCAGGTGGTTAATTAAAATATCGAGTAGAGTGACATTCAAGACAGATCCCTCTGGCACACCATTCAGTACATCATTCCATCTGAACAGTGAACTACAGAAAATATTCTTAACATATAATTATCTGGTGAATTTTATCCCAGACTACAGAAGATTCACCAAGGCTATATATGTGTAGATTTTTAAAGGAGAATGTTATGTGAGACAGTGTTCAGATCAAAATATGTGAAGTTAACTGCTTCAGCTCTAACTGTAAGATCTCATTATAGACAGAAGTTAAATTTGTTTAGTGTAATATGGTTCTGATTAATTCCAGTGGACTACTATTTATCTTCTTCCTATCCCTCAGGTACTTATATATGGTGTAGTCATTTATTTGTTCTAGATTTTTTTCTAGGAACTGATGTTGACTGATGCTTTCCCTATATAAGAATAATAACTATGATTGTCTTTTTTCCTGTCTTCTGGTACCTTATTTGACCTGTATGATTCTGAAAGCCTTCATTTTGCACTACCAAATAAAACAGACTGAGAAACACACTCTGGCCCTGAGGCCAAGTGGCACAGCACAGTTCATCTCCACATGGCAAATCTTTCTCCTCACTCATCAGAAAGCATGTACGTATTCAAGCTGTCCCTCACCCAGGTTATTCCCCATCTATGTCCAGAAACTCTCTGGGAAAATAGTAGAACAAAAAGACAAAATATGCCAGAGAACTTTTAGCAATAAACACTTAGGGTGGTCCTAGGACAGCATGTTAGCCTATAACCTGTCTCTTCTCTATTTATGACTATAGGTATAGCCAGAAAATGATCACTATACCAGTTGATATGGCCTAAAGCAGTTTCATTATGATAATGATGATGATGGTGATGATGTTCAGCTCAGTGTTTATGATGCAAGATCTTTTTATCCCCAAAGATCTGCAGTAACAGCATAAGGAATGGGAAATTTTTTTTCAAAAGTGTAGGGATATAAAACTGCCTGTATGTTCCAATTTAGTTTAGAAATCTAACTTATTCCTTGCTCTATATCCACCCCTTAATTAATGTGTCCTTTCTGTTCATTATACCTACTTTTCTTCCCTTGAATTTCTTACTTACTTGCTCTCATTTTCAAATGACCTTGTTATTGTGATTCTGTAATAATCTCTGCTACTTATTTCAGCCGAGGCCTTCTTTTTAGTTATCATATTCTTACATTATGCAAGAATCATTATTCGGTTCTGTCTTAAAGGCAGCACCCCTACCTGCTACATAATGCATGTACAGATTCAATGCATTTCTAATGCTGAGATTTTTTCTTCTTTCCTATTGTTCATATAACCAGAAATATTCTGCAGAAAAACTAAAAATAAATCTTCACCCGGTAGAATAGGTTTTGTAATGTCTCTTGATATGGGCATTATCTCAGTTTTAGCTCAGCTCATTTTGTAGGGGAGATAGAGTGAGATTCAGCTTTAATTTAATATCTCTGAGATTGATCTGAGCTCTTCGCAGTTTCAGTCACATATAATAAGGTGAAGGTACAGTGTCTGACTGTGTGGCTGAGCATTTATGCTGTGCTTGTCATAGTAACATATCTGAGTTGCTTTGAAAACAAACAAACAAAGAAAAACAAACAAACAAACAAAAAACCAAACAAACAAAAAACCTGAAAAGCCACCAAAATTAATAATGACCTTCCAATATTATTAACCTAACATAATTCCTTTTTGCTTGATACCACTAGTTTTCTTTCCTTTAATTTTGTGCTTCCCCATTCTGCAAATCTGGAAATGGCGGAAGTAAGCTCTTTACCAAGGTTCAATAGGAAGATGTGTCAAATGGCCTCTTAATGGAGGCTGGAGCATGGTGGGGTTCTGAGGCTTGTGCGGCTGCACTATGGGTTTTGGTACTGGAAGGAAAAACACCATGGGAGATTGTCTAAGTTTAGAGGAACTTAGGAAATTTGTTGGACTAGAAACTGAAGGAGGAGACAGGTCTCCTTTAATTTCAAAACAAATTTTAATTAGGGTATGATAAATGGAAGGATAACAGTTCTTAGCTATAATATATATCTATATATATATTCAAGATAAACAAAACAACCAGGACTAAATGAGTAAAAACCCCTGAACCAAACCCTTCCCCCACAGTCTCTGGCTCCGTTGGGCACAGTAGTATTTACGGATCACAGGTGATGACGTTTCTCCTCGGCCGANGCTCCCTCAGGAAAGCCCGATGCAAGGGCCCCGGCTAGCGGTCTTCTCTCTCTCTCTTGGGCACAAGGAACTCCACAAAATCCAGGGATTGGGAAAAACGGGAGGAAAACAAGGGAAGAAACCAAACCCGCAGGCAGAGGTTTCTCCCTGAGCTGTCTCTCCCCCGCAAACTACAAAACCAGACTGTCCCCTTCCTCCACCCCAGTGAATTACCAGTCACCTTGCTTCTTTTGTTAGAGGCAGTGGATGAAGATAGGTCTATTTGCCCCTCATTCTGGTGGTAGGGGAAAGAAAAATTCCACTAGATTCTAAAACTGTAACAGAGATACTCAATAGAGGCAGGAGGGAGAGATGGATGGTATCTACAGCTGCAGCACTAAATTTCTCCCTTGTAAGTTCTTGGAAAAGATAATTCAAAATGAGTAACTTCTGAAATATCTAGGCTACACAATTCAACCTAATGCTGTGGTGCCTGAATTAGCTCCAGAAGAGTTATAATTACATTGCCCTGTCATTCTGCCCGAGCTCCTTATTCTTCTTCAGAAGCAGATCTAATTACTCTGGGCACAGCACCAACCTAATGCAGCCACAGCTCTACTGGGACTCAGACGGGACATGTGCTGACACTGTGCTGGACTGCGTACTAAGACCAAAGCCTGCTCAGTGATGGCTCCGAGTTGCCCTTCCAATCCCTTGTGGTACATTTCAGGTGTGTCTTACAGCCAGTCTGTCAAAGCAGCTCCCCAGCCCAGATGAACTGGGTGGTAGGGTTCTGGAAGCAATAACCATGGGGTATGTGGTTACCCTTTGACACCCTTGCTGCAAAGCAAGAAATATTAGGTGTCAGATTAAACCTGTTGTCCATGTATAGTCATAGAATCATAGAATGGTGTGAGTTGGAAGGGACTTGTAAAGGTAATCTAGTCCACCCCACTACAATGAACGGAGACATTCTCAACTAAATCAGGTTGCTCAGATCCTCATCCAAACTGAACCTGAGAGAGTTTCAAAGAAAGAATACAGCCCTGAAAGACTGCAAAAGATTTTCCTGCAGTATTAACAGAAGTATCCTAAGCTAGCTTTCTTTTACTGGTCTTTTATGTTGAGATGAGATAAACACTGTAGGTGCTGCAACCAGAATCCCACTTTCATTTTTAAAATGTTTGTTCTCCCAGAATAATTTGCTGCATTACAAGAAAGACTTGTTTTGGTTTGGTTTCTGGTTTTTTGGATTTTTTTTCTGAGTTATTTTGAAATTCAAGCCTGTTGGCTCTGTTTCTTGGCCCTGTAACTTAATCAATATATGAAAAACTGCTCAGATTCTCAGATTCATGTCATGGAAATTTCATTTCTAATGAAGAAGACCACTGGCCTATCAGTACAGTTTGTAATTATAATCTGGTGTGACACTAGCACCAACTCATTTAAATGAGGTACTGTGTACAATTTTCACTATTGTCTGACTCAGCAGGGATTACAAAGACCAATCCAAGGAAAAGAGTAGACATTTTTGATGACTTCAAGAAGCCACTGGACCAGTTTGATTAGTCACACAGAATAGCCTGGGTGATCATGATTTTTTTCCCATCAGTGATATAAGAAGCTGGACCCTGGCAGCTGTTGAGGCAGCCTGAGTTTCTCACCCTACTTTTATTGTCCTACACAACGTGAGACAGAAGAAATATTAATTTAACTTTGCAGTACACCATGACTGTACCAACACCACTCTTTCAGAGAGCTGTCTGTTCAGTCAGACCAACCTGGATACCCTGCAGCTGCTTGTATGATCAGTGGTACCAGTAATACCACCAGGTATACTAGTGCTGGTTTTTCAGCAGCATGATTTGGATCCATTACACCTTTATTTCACCAGAATCCTCAAAGAAATCAAGAGGGTCAAGGGCTAAGAAAACATTTTAGCATGGAAGCCTAAGAATCAAATCTATCTCAACAAATTTAATATTCTATGTTAAATATCTCATCCTTTCCTTAGTCTCCATTCAGGCTCATTGTTTGAAGTGTAGGGAATATCTGACAATAACCTCATGATGCCTTCAGGACAACATCTGCTTGTTTATTTCTTTTAGTACGATGTTTGGCACAAAAGGGACTTTGATTCCAAGACTTTGGGAAACCTGGGAGTGCAGAAGACTGACAGCAGTTAAGAGATGGAATGTCTGAAGCTGGGAGATAGCTACTAAAGACATTCCACAGTTCTTCATTCTCCCTCAAATTTGATAAATCGTGCTGAACTTGGTAAAAAGTCCTCTTGGGGAGTCTTGACTCATTTGAGTGGCTATGGCACTCTCCATCAAGCCATGACACGTTTATGGGCTAAACGGACTTCAGTGCAGCAGTGGTATAGTGTTTTCCATTCCATAAAATGAGCTGTGCGATTTACTGTTTTCTCTTCTCCTTTCCAAATTTTGTAATCTAGAAGAACAATAAGCACATATATTGCTTTTATGAGGGAATGTTCTGAGAATCTGGCAACTTTCCTCGTCTCCTTATTTCTTTGTGCTGGGGAACAGGCAGGATGGTTTGCTGCAGCAAAAGAGTGAGTAGAGTTCTGTCCCTCTGAAATCAGCCACCGAGGAGTACAGGACAGAGCCAGCATGTTGAGGTCTTTGGGTGAGACAGGGGATAATAAATCACCTCATTACTTCTTGTTTCTCGTTACAGCCAGTATCAGGAGGAATGTATCTAATCTTACTGTCTGGCACTGCTTCAGCATAGGTGAGGGAAGGGTAAACAAGGTTTAGAGCCCATTCTGTCAACTTTACTCTTAATATCTCTTGCCTGGAACAGATTCTGACACTCTTGTGACACTAGGGTGAAAGTGTGAATTCTTGGATGGATTTCAAAGGGGCAAAGAACAGAAATTGTGTCTCATAATTTGTGGGTTGGTCCTTGTATGTGTGATGTCCCGGGACTGCCTAATGAGGCACAAAATTAATTTGCATATCTGCTAGAGCTTTGCCTCTCTCAGTCTTGCCTCTGATACCAGCTCATTTATTCTTCCCCTTGACATATCAAGCTCTGTGATTGGATTTTAGTAAAGTGGATGACGGGTTTTTTTATTTATGTGTGCCTCTCCTTCCTTAGCTGTTTCAGACAAGCTCTCCTGTGTCTCACACACTTTCTTTCAGTGTGGTTCCTCCCCCCAGTGTAAAGAAACAAGACCTTCCCATAGTATTTGATGCACCCATGACATCCATGCAGTGAGGAAACAGGTAGTATCCGAGTGCTCATAGGCAGAATGGGCCCTTCTAACTCTGGTAACTTCAAAGAGGCCAAGTTTGTAACTTCAATCACTCACTTTCTTATCTTCTGTGTGCCAACTATTGAGTTCCCTTCATATTTGCTCAAACTGTTGAGTCTTTAAAATGTTCTTTATAGAAAAAAACAGTTTTCCAAAATAAAATGAAATTATTTCCTGCTGCTTCTGCTGGATTGAAACAGTTGTTCTGTTGAAACATATTGTTCTGTATAGCTGCTTGGTTCCCACATTACTGGTTTCCATATGAGTATGATGGATCTCACTTATTGCTGTAATAGTGGTGTCAGAGAGGTGCAAACCAGTATATTGGAGTAGGGAGTAAGGTCACATGGATCCAATAGAGTTGCCTTTGCCATCAGCTTTTAGAGATTTTAACCATGAGATATTCACCGAATAATTCTGGAAACTAGTGACATGGATTTGTTTCGGGTGTTCATGCAGTCCTGTCCATGTTACGGAGAGCTAAGAGCTTGTTTCACTTTTGTACACTGGCTCAGTTGTGGTTTTTCAACTCCATAATGATCACTTTGCACCTCATCTTTATGGCTCTGGAGCTGCACTGAGGCTTTACACTAGAGACAAAGAGACTAGGGAAATAATTAAAAGGATGTTCCTGAGCATCGTGAGAACTCCTCATTTATTCAGTTGGGAAGACCTGTACCATCAAACATCATGAGAGGCAAAGCATTTCCTAGTTTGTGGTTGGTATATCAGAAGAGACAGAGCCATGTTCCCACCCTGCATCATCAAGTCCTACATGATTTTGTTGAAAGAAGCTTTCTTGGACCACACTACCAGAGGTAAGCACAAACACTAGCATACTGTGAACACTTTACTGAAATCTATAGCATGATGCCACTTCTCTACTACATTACATAGCTCCATAGAGTGAATAGTTATAGTTATGACTAACTGGATTCTACCAAACAGCATGTTGTAATGAAGTAGCAAAATTAAATTGCAAAAATGTTATGTCATGCTTGACAAAGTTTTGACTTGAGATTATAGTACTGTATCTAGTTTCTATTCACTTTTACATATGCTGGTTGTATTCAGAAAGAGGGCATGTTTGTTGAAATAATTATTTTCTGTGCAATGCATTGCATTTTGTGCAACTGGGGGAAAAAAAGAGAAAGATTTTTTTTTTAATATTATCCCCTTACCAGTCTCTAGCTAATAGGTAGGACTGTATTTTCCTAAAGAGCAGACCTCTGAGGATACTTAGATGGAGACTGGGGCTGAGTTGCTGCCTTGTACAGAATGGACTTCTGCTTCGCACAATACTTCTTATTCCCACAAATTCCCTGTTCGTAGGCACATGCCTTTTCCTCTCTGTAATCACCCCTGAAGGACCAAGAAGTACACGTGAAGTGTATCTGATATTAGTATTTCATGAGGTTGTATGGTGATGGAAAAATACTTTGGTATTTTTAAAGCAGCCTTGGAGACTCTACATAGAAAGTCACAGAATGCTGCTCATTGAAATGAATTTCACTGAGGAAAAATTTCAAATAGTATTTTAGCACTTAAATCTATTTACAGGATAGTAAAGGGATTAAAACTTTAACTACTAAATATAATCTGGTCATACCCAGATAGCTCCTCCCACACACACCTGCTTCCTACTGTAGCTCTAGGTAAATACAATATATTTGTACTAAATACCTTCTGTCTCCCTTGTGTGAAACTTGGTGTAGACATACCCTGGGTTATATTACATAAACTTTGACGCTGTACCACTGATGACAGAATCTGAGTATTTTTGTTCAGTTGCCATGGCTTCCAAGAGATGGCTAGATTGCAATGATATCAGGATTTTATTTACATCCACCCACACAGTGTGTTGTTTGGTATCCTGGCCCAATACATATTGGCAGAAGATGAATTTGCTAAGCTGGGATTTTGTGGGTGTACTTGGCAGCGGGAAGTACAGATTGTACTCACCTCTGTGTAAGCATTTGGTCCTGAATTAGAAGTGACCTGGGACTTTCCAGGACACAAATCCGTTTTGCTCTCCATGCGAGTTATTTGTGACCCAAAAGACAGACAAAACAGGGTGGGTCAGCAGCAGACACCACTTGATGTGGACCACATACAACCATACAGACTGGTGCTGCAAACAGTGTAGCAAGGGACATGCCTTTTAATACAGTCTTGGGCCAGGAGCAAGGCCCCCGTAGCTCTCGAGTGCAAACTCCCATCATAGGGGAGCTCTGCCCCAGGGACAGTTGGTGTAAGTCTGGCTGCACAGTCCCTGCAGGACGGGTCATCCCATCTGGCTCTGTGAAAAGGGAAAATTGCAGCTTGCAGGGATGCGATTGCTGTCAACCACTTACAGGATGGAGTTTTTGAGGAAGGTGGAAGGTGTGTTGCCAGGAGACCGGAGGTGAAAGGAGCTATTCTGCCTGCAGTGATTTACTAGATGTCTAGGTTAATGTGGATGCTGCACCTCACTAAATGGTCATTGTAAGTTTTAATTAATAGTTACGGCATCTAAATATTTGCAGATGGATGTTTTTAAATTTGAATAAATGAATAAATTCTGCTTTGAGGCTTGAGCCCAAAATGGTCTTTCCAAGTGCAATTCAAAGCTGGCAGGATAGCTTCCATTTTTGATTAGTGATAAATCTAATTGCAAAGGAATGGCTGACTTTCAGAGATGAGACTGTATTACAAGCCATCTGAGAGTAGGAATCAGGCTAAATGAGCTTGATATAATGATTTATTTACAGCAACTCTGATACTTTTAGCAATCCATTATAATTGTATAGACAGAGACTTCATTATCCCTTCACATCTCTGTGATCCCTGCAAGGGCTGGGGAGCTGCAGAGCCAACCCACAGAGAGGGGAACGCTCAGAAGGCTTCATCCTGCAAGGCACTGAGCAGGCTGCACCCCTTACCAGGCTGAGCCCCTTACCAGGCACCCAATTTCCCACTGTGAGTTATTCAGGTTGATTGAACGAATGATTGAATTTATTTTGTTTAATGTCTAATAAGGAAAGGTAGTTAATTTCTGTTGGATAATTAGAATAAATCTCTAATTGAATCAAAGTCAATGCGAGTAAATATTTTTATTAGGTTGTTAGCACGTCTGAATGCACTCCTGCACATGTTCATGGCTGTCTTAGTTCGGGGGAGGGAGGTGTTTTTAGCAACTACAAAATTAATTAAACTTGCAAGAATTTCTTTATTCTTTTTGATTTTATTTTTTTTTAACTTTCAATCAGCTGTGTCTCTTTTCTTTACTCAAGAGAATGTGTTTTTTCAGAGAAATGAGGTGTGACTGGGGATAGAATAATAGGATGTCACACCCTATTCTGCCTTCAAAACTAAGATTACACTTTCCAGATCAAAGGTTTTTCATATGAAATTGGAGATTTTGGTTATTTGAACCCTATTTTCCTCTGATAAATGAACTAGATGGACATTTTCTGACTAATTGTAGTTGGCCCAGTTCAGTTTGCAGAACCTCCAACTAGTGCAACCCTTAGGTATATCCCTCTCACAGTCCAACAACAGCAGCAAGAACAGGCATTATTAGTCCTGGTTTTGTGCTACATTTCTGCCAAGAACATCTGTATCCCATTCTCTGTTTTCCCTCTTCTTCTGGGAAATAGTCCACTGAGGGCACATACTAAACCTGAAAGAAGGTTTGAAACCTTCCTTGGCTTCATCCCTATCCTTGTCATTTTTCAAATCATTAGGTAGGCTAATGTGTTTTTAAAAGGGTTCGAGCTCTGGCGGTGGGCATTGGCCGAATGGTGTAAGTCTCCATCTCTGGAATCGGCTCCTCCTCTGAGGACACCGGTTCGAATCCTGGAGGAACTCGTTGTCGCTGTCCGAGCGTGCTCGGCCATGGCAAAATGAACCTCAGGAGTAAAGGGGGTGGGGCCAGTTCCGCGCACACTGTGCCTCACCTAAAATATCCACTGCGCAGGCTTATCCCAAAATCATCATTCATGAAGTCTAGCCAGCAACAGCAACAAGCTCAGGGTAAGATCAGTGGTGCCCTGTCTAAGGTTGAAGAAGTGGGATGAAGAGTTAATTTTTCCTTGCTTGTTTCAGATCAAAAGTTGTTTTTTAAGTTTTGTTAAAGAGATGAAAGTTCTTCAGGGAATGGAGGAGAAGAACAGCATGTTAGCTCATCTATCGTTTGGCCAGGCCTAAGTAGACATATTGACTCACATTGAAGACTCTGAAAAGGGAGCAAATAGACTGAAGAACTACTTCTATAACTACAGTGGATTGGGAAAGTAAAGAGAAAAACACTACTCTCATTCAAGTAGTTTTTCTTTAAAATAAAAATAAAGATGGCCAACAAAATCCCTACAAATATATTGGAGTGAAGCATTTCAGATGTGGGCCATGCAGTGATGTTTTTCATCCCACATTAAAGTCTGGGAACCCGGCAAAACATTCTGGCTTTGGGCACATCACTGCATTAGGTGTCTTTAAAAATCCCAGCCTAAATCATTGCTATGGACAGATGGGAACAGTTTTATGCCTTTTTTTTTTTTTTTAAGCCATTTCTGGCCTGTTCCTAACACAGATCTGTCTTTTCTCCTATAACTCACATCAACACAGTCCAAAACAGCAACCTGAATACTTTATTTTTCTTTTTTTTTCTTTTTCTTTTTTTTAAGCAAGAATATATTTTGATGCTTACCATGAATGTAGAGGGCAAGAATACACCATGTGCACCTGGTAGTACTTAATCTACATCAATTCCTGAGGGTTGATAGGACAAACAGAAATAATACTAATATTAATATCACTTCAATATTATATCCACAGAAACAATAAGACTACAGCCGAAGGTGAAGGTCAGAGCAGAGCTAACAATTCTCTTTTGTTGGGATCTTTATGTCACAAACCATTTGATTCACACCCAGATGAACCCTTTCAACTGAGATACTCTTTCTACTTGAGATTGTACAGGGCAATCTCTAACAAGCATGGTCCTGAAAGGAGAGGTAAAAATACAGCTTATTCTTGGGTAATGTGACCTGGATGACAGGTGGGGGAGGTGAAAATAAATCTTTTGTGAGATGAACACATGTTCAGTCCCCTGTTGCTGGCCCAGTGGATCACAAGGCCACATATTCCTAAAAGTGCTGAAGAACTTGTGCAGGAGAAGCCCCTAGGAGCGCATAAAAGCTCACTTAACCGCAGCACAGGTCAAAGGAGCAGAAGACTGTAAATGTGGCTGGCCTTTGCCAAGAGTGAATGATGGAGTCTGAAGGTGCCATTCACAGTTAAAAGCTGGAGCTGCTGAGCTTTCTGTTGGCAGTCCATATCCTGGTGATGTGGCTCTACTCCTGAGATTAATGAAAGCAGCAGCATTCCTGTACAAGCAGGAAACATATTATCTATATCTGTTTGTGTGGTCATAAATTCTGCAGAGAAGGGCACAGTTCAGTAGCCATAATCTTCCTGAGGTCCTCCTAGCTCCTGTTATCATGTATGTGTATGGGGACTGCACAGCCCATAAGCATCTCCTCATGCTTCCTCCAACCCCAGCCTTATCCTCCAGGCTCCAATTGCTTTAGGTTACTGACATGCACAACACTGCCAGCAGGCACTTACCCAGTGAGCCCTGCCATTGGAGGCTGAGCTCAAATCAGTAGTACAGTGTTTCCTTTATGACAGGTTTGCTGTCATAAAGCTTCATGGTGGTGTAGAGAGAGCACTTCTGCCCGTGCTTCAGGACCCATCACAGAAAGGCTGCACACAGTAATCTGTGAACAATAGGACTTAATTTGCATGTGATTCAAAAGTAATTTCACATGGCTTTTAAAGGGTTTGTTCTTTTTTTCGTGCTTCTGCTTTTTCTTTTTCCAGTATTCTCTTTCATGGGATTTTATTAAATGAAGGGGAGAATAAAAATAAGGAAGAAAATTATAGAGTGATTGTTATATTGGAACATTTTAACTATTTAAAAACACCAGGAGTATATTTTCATGATACAACACTTGTTAGAGAACCCCTATGTTACCTCCAAAAGCACTTGCAATTTTGGGTGTCAGATGGAAACAGCCTGAAAAACAGCAGCTCAAAGACTCAACATGTAGTGTCGTGCCAGTTCAGCTCCCCACTTGCTGAGGACTAAGAGCCCAAGAATAGGAAAGAAAAAAATTAGTATTTTGCCTATTTTTATTAATGTTTGCAAAACTGAAGATTGCTTAAATTCAGTTGTTGATTCCCTGTGTGTGAAAACAGTAATGACTGAGGCTTTGCTGCCTTACACTAATTGGGAATAGAAGCTTGGGAAGTGTACACCAGATTAATAAATATTCTATTAGTCTTGAACACTAAGCATAAATGAAAAAGGTGCCAAAGGAAGAGAAGGATATTGAACTAAACCAATAAAACCCTCCAACTGGAAAAGCCCAAAGAATGTGTAGAGATTGCTCGGAGTCAGAAATGAGTTCATTAAAAGATGAACCAGAAGTAATGAGATAAGATAATGAAGGGATGAGTCTGTGTCCCTTTTTGTCTCCTTAAAAGAAAAAAAAAAAAGAAAGAAAAAAGACCAGCGGATGGGGGAGGGGAGAAGAAATTGGACAAAGAGAGAAAGGGCATGGGCCAATCTGCATCTGCTATGCTCCAGTAACAAAGCCCATTGCATCTGAAGTAGCACAGTAGCTCCATTGATCCCCACTGGAGCCCTCCCCTATCACATCCGCTGCGTGAGCAAGGGCCGAGAGTCATGCCTCCCCTTTCCCTCAAAGCTCCTCTTCTATCATCTGCCTTTTCTTTCCACCTTGCACTCAGTTTTCCAGCGATCTTGGGCCTGACTGTACTGCAGCCAAAAGGCTGAAATGTCAGGAGACACCCACAGCTGGCTACCCAGACTGGGAAAAAGAGAGAGAGAGAGTTGACCAGACCACACAGTTAACTGGGGAAGGGAGCCAGCAACCAGAGCGATAGCTGTTGTGGCTGACCTGCCAGCCCAAGGCATCCATCTGTGACTGACCATCTGCCTTGGATCCTGCAAGCATCAACAAAACACCATATTTTTCTCCAACTCTGCTATCTTTTCTTTCCTTCTCCCTCTTATGCCTTGAATGCCTGGCCATGAATAGGGAAAGCAGCATCTCAGAGCAGAACAGAAGCAACCATGGCCTCTCATTCGCTTGGACATCCATAGGCCAGCAGTCAGAGTTGCACAGGGTTACTTCAGCAGGTAACCTCCGTTCTCATAGGAAATTAAAGTACAGGAAGAACAAGCTATTTGTGGCAGCATCTACTAGGACATGTTATCAAGGCATGACAGGACATAGGACACATCTAATGAGACATGACAGAAAGGTCACTCGAAGGAAAGATGGAGTTCTTACTCAAAAAACTGACAAAGCTGCTAATTTTGAGCTTTGTATCATTGAATCCTGGCATTTTAAATTGTTTTATTTTGTTTAGAAATATGGGCAGCATGAACATAGGAGTAACTGTGGAAGAGATACTAATTTTGAGGAGGAATATAAATAAAATATAAAGAAGGCTAAAAAGAAGAGACAAAGGAGAGTCTGTTTAAAGCCAGGTGATATTACCTGTTTTCAGCCCAGTGTATGTTCAAAGTTTCCTGTGGCACTTATCAAATACTGCCCACTGCGAAAGACTCTGATGAGCATTTTCCCCCTATTTCTCTGTAGGTGAAACTCTTCCTAATGACTACAGCAGTGCACGTTGCTGCTTAATGCACAAAGCCTGCTGTGCTTGCCTACACAGCCACCGGAGCTGGGAGCATTAAATTCACAGCTCTGCTTGGAGTTTCCCTCTAGAATGAAAGACTTCATCTATAAAACAAACTCTACTCAACTCTGACTCACTCTCACTTTTCCACGGGAGATAGTATTAATATTAAATTCCATTTCTCCTCGGGAACAGCACAATTTCCATTCTGTTGACAAATATCTCAGCAACGCATGGGTAGAGAAACAAGAGGCAAAAGTGTGACAGAGAACTCTGAAAACTGATCTAAGTGTTTTGCACATTCTCAGCCATTGCACCACTGTTTCTTTCAGATGACCACGTCTTTGCTGTTTTGCAATGCATCTGTGTGCTCTGCTTCTCCCTGTGAAACCCCTGTGCAGCCTTCAAAGACCATCTCTGCATGAATGCATAGGGCTGCTGAGAGCTGGAGTGCAAATGAGCAGCATCATGCATCCTAACATCAGGCAGAAAACATGTCCATGCCACAAGAACCAGACAGAAAACAATTGCCTTCATGCAGGCAGAATGAATAGGCACAGTAAAATCTTCTGAAAATGTTTTGTGATTCAAACAAGCCAGCTTTTCTTGTGCTCATAAGGCAGAGGCAAAACATTTAATTTAAGTCCTAATGAAATGGAATTGCAGTGTCCCACTGACTTTCATCAGGGGATTTTGAAGTCAGCTGAAAATCCTGAAAATCAAAAAATTCCATTTTTCAGTTGGATCCCTGAACCCCTGTAACTTTCCGTACCAGTTTACCACAAACATAGTAGCAAATTAGTGAATGAAACTGTAACTTTCCAATAAGTATTTTAAGATATTAATATAAATCATATTTTTTAATTCACAATCTGAAACCCTACAGCTGAGAGTTAATTGCATCTGGCCAGGACAAAGATGCATGGTTTATGTATCTGCATGAATATTTGAAACATGGCTGTTTACAAGGAGCCCACAAGCCAAGGATTGTTTCCCAGAAGTGTGCAGTGTGAATACTATCAGGTAATGGATGCATTTGGCATGATCATGGTTAATGCACAGATTATTCAAAGACAAAACAAAGAGAGGTGATGAAATGCATCAGCACCTGTAGGAACTTATGCATCTAGCTGCAGTGGAGAGACTGCTGTTTTGAAAATGGCTAACACTTGGAAATTATGTCTTTTCCAAAAATGTTGTGGTAAGACTGAAGACTAGGTAGGAAACTCTGGTCACTTATTTCCCCTTGTGCTGCGGAATTAGCACAATAATCCTCATCCACTGCTGTTTATTGCTAAAGACAGAACACATCTTGCACTGTATTACTTGGAAGACAAAGCAGCTTTTTGAAGTCAAGTGTAGTTTTGCAGACAGTATATCAAGTAGCTTACCTGGGAGTTTCCTGGTGGAATTTTAGATCTCAAGCTGCTGTGCTGTATTTAAGAGGTATCCACCATGCTTGTGAATGTATCTTAGAATGGACTTACAAGAGAATGCCCCAAAAACTGCAGGACATTTAGTCTCAATGATTGCTGAGCAAGCTCATGAAAATCACCCACACTGCACTTAGGGAAGATTTGGATTCCAGTCTGTGGTGTCTGTAAAAAGCATGTCCTCACCAAAACTTATCCCATCTGCAATTAGGAGTCAAGAATAATTTTAAGGACAAGAGTTCTCCAGACCTAGTGGTGTATCTGTAGTCTGTATTTGGATAGAGGAAGAATGAAGGCAATCTCAGTCCCATTACCAATTATTTTTATTTTAAATAAGAACACAAATGTAAATGTATACTATGCATGAGTACTTTTTTAAGGGACTGGGGAAGTTATTTGGTTTACATGAGGATGCTTGAACAGGATTTAAAAATGGGTAGAGCCTGCCTATGTAAATTTAATAGATCTTGAAAAGCTTCTCAGCTCTGTCCCATAACATAGTTTTAGCAGCAAACCTCAATATTGGCATTATGTGAAAATCCTCTCTCCAAGGGACAATTTATGCAAAATCTCTGTTAGGTGTTACCCTCCAGCTGTCACAGGGATGAGCAGATACCTACCCATACCACGGTACACACACAAAATTACAGAAATTAAATCCCCATGCACACAGCTGCCTAGCTACAGAAAAAGGCTTTACAGTGCTAGCTAAAATACTGGCATGATGGCTGTGTCCCATACTGCCTCTCATTCTGAAACGGGAATTTGCCATCCAGACCTCTATGATTTCTCAACAAATTGTTAAGCTTAAGGACCTGATACACAAAAACACTTGAAGCAATGTACAAAAAGGTGTTAGGAAGTCCAGATGCAACCCACTTGTGTTGAGGAAAAACGCTTGTACAACAACAGCTTTCAGGTATAGTACTGGATAGCATGTTTATTTCCATGAACAAAACACCTTGCTGGTAAATGCTGGCATAATATAAATACCTCAAGGACAAAGATTTTTCTTACTATATAGAAAAGGATGAAGGAACAAAAGGTAAGTTGAGCATATGTCCATAAATTGATATCTATCTCTTTTTTACCATATCTTTTCATCAATCCCTCTCAGTTTGTTAGTAAGGCAATGAATTTTAACATTCTTTGTGTATTTTTAATACCTCTACATAGCTGTTATGCACAAGTGTATGTGAGTATATACATATACACATACATGTGTATCCACAAATGTATACATACAAATCCATAAAATGTGTTATATGTAGAAACACATTTATATATACCTGCAACTTGCTGTCCTATTGAGGCACCGCTTTCATCTATGTCTCTTCTTTTTGCCTTATGCCTTCTTTATCTCTTTATGGAATGGACTTTAGTTTTCCACACAACAGGTATCTTTTACTGAAGCCACTGTGATGATCGAAATCAAGTCACTCAGGGTTTTTCATGGCACAGTTAAGAACAAAATATGGACAAACTGGGTCTGTTTTTCACCCACTTTGCAGTTATTAAGGCAGGAGGTCTGAGGGATTTTTTTTTCAAACATAAAAGGAATTTAATGTCATCTTTACCTCTTCAGAAAAGTGCTGAGGGGAGAGCACAGTCTAGAGATGATCTGCTTGTGAACTTGCCCCAGCAAGAGCTTCCCTCTTGCAAAGCTCTGCAAACTGTCATTAGGTCCTATGATTTATCTGTCCAAATGAGATCTTGTTGTTTATTTGAAACTCTCTCTCAAACCCAGAAGCCAAGCAATTTCCATGACAGGGACTCCCTGCGTCAGGTTCCTTGAGGGTCACACAGCATGCCAAAAGAAGGTGGAGACTTGCCCTGTGTGTTGTTGAAGTTGTATACGAGGAGAAACACATGACAGCCAACCAAGGCAGAGCCACTTGTGAAATCAGCTTGGCTTGACTAGCCGTTGGTGGCACGACTCTGTGACAGGGTAGAGAAACCATGACCTCTGTGTTGCACCCTGCCCTGTCCTAGAGAAGAAAGGCTATGCCACACTCTGGCCATTTCTGTTGCAGAGCCTACCCCACCATTTGGGACAGTCTGAGATCCCAAAGCACTCAGAGAAAACTGAAGTTTGTAATGCTGTGAATCTCCTTTCAAGAAGCAGAAAAGAGGGAATGGGAGCAGGAAAACATTTATCATATTTTCTTCCTCCTTTTTTTTTTTTTTTTTTCCTGGACTCATGCCAAGCACATCTGGCCAAAGAGAGAGGAAGTGTGGTTTTCACAAGACAAAACTTTGAATGGCTACAAGCAGTTTCTAAGGAGACCTGGTCTGTAATTGCAGAGGAAATTACAAGCTGAATCATCTGTGGTTTGGGGAGAGAAATCAATGGTATTTTGTAAGCTGAACCAAACTGTGCTGTCTCTTACCAAGAAGGAAACTGGAAAGAAATCAATTCCAAGAACTTTCAACAAAAATCCATCTTCATTCAGGTCTGACAGAACTATTTTGTTCTCCTTCTCTAAAGCAACAACATGCACCAGCCTGAAATCCCTAATACTATTGCATAGACAAGCCTTTCCCAGCAAAGATGGACTAATACACTACACTGCAGGCCTGCCAACCCACTTGCTGCCATGTCTTGGGAACACACAATGGCCTGCACACCTTTCAGAGCTGGCTTGCTGAACCTGCTGGTGTCTCTCCAGCGCGCAGACCCAAAGCAGAATCCACTAATTGTGATGCATTGCACCACACATTGAGATGGATTGCCGAAGCACAACTGCACTCACTGGACCCTGTTATGACAGCAGCAAACTAATTCTGCTTTTAACCTAAATGGCATCTGACTCCTAAATTAGTGCTCTTCATATGCTGATGCTTTACACATTTTAATTGTTTTTTCTTTTAAGATGGGGGGAAAGGTGAGATCCTGAACACCTACAAGCATTTGTCCTTAATATTGTAGTTTTACTTCATTGTATGTCCCTGTGAAATGCTGAACTCACTTATTTAAATTGTAAGAGATAATAGAGAAACAGTGCTCTATATTCAGGTAGGATGAGGGAAACTCTGCTTTTGTGTTTATTCTATGTCTTTCTGGTGTTGAGAACTGCAGTCAAACATTGCAATGATCCATTCTTGCTCTTAATCTTTGGAAGGCTTAATCCTGCACACAGTATAATCCTGATCCACCTCACCAGGACTCATCCACCAAACAGACTTGCCAAAATCTGTTTCAGAAATGTTGCATTAGTTGCAAAGGTCAGTGTTGTTTACTCAAAAGAGAATAATATGGACACAAGCTGAGGTAGGGTTTCTTCGAAACAGAACTATTCATAATTTATTCTCCACTTCCAACAGTAGCCTTCCTTGTACCCATCTCATCCCCACCTCCACTTTCTGATTCTATTCTTGCATATCAATGTTGGCCAAAAATACTTGATACTGAACTCTGTGCTGTTGATGAGGTTAATTGCACTCTGCCTTGCCACAGAACACACTCAAGTACTAATGAACAAGCTCCTGTTTAGAATTTCAGTCTTCTGGAGTTTTTATTCTTTTCTGATATCATCCTGTCAACCTTATCATGTCAAAGGTTTTGATCATGGGGTCCAATTTCCTCATTAGTGAAATAAGGCATATATAGTGCACATCAAGGAGGTTCCTGGGGATCCTTACTGTAAAAGGTCACAGAAATGATGGCCTATAGTTGAGGGGTTTCTCCCTCTGCTTCCCACACAACACACAACATGATGCCTACCAGGTTTCACCTTTGTCTTTGATTTACCAATCCCTTTGTGAACAGTGAACCCTTTTTCAACTTCAGAAGGGGCAATTGTTAAAGATGTTCTGACTTTACCTTGCTACCTGCTCAGATTATGTCAAGTGAACCCTGTTACTTGAAACCCTGTACCAAAATTTCTTGCTGCATCTTTAAGAAACCAAACACAAATGCTTCTAGAAATGTTTGCCTTGGAGTGCCATAGTCCTCTTGAGCCATGTCTACAACAGGGTATGAAATTTAAATGTGAAGATGGAAAGAAAAGTATTTCCTGAGTTTAAACACCAGTATGATCCATGCTCTTCCTTCAAGGCATGAATCAAAGCATAGCCTTCACTACCAAATGCAAAAAAAAAAAAAAATCCAACACTTGAGGACCCAGCCAATTTGGAGAGACTCAGGGGGAGTCTGTGACCTTGTCTATTCCATTCTCAAGCTACCTGGGGACACAAGAAATAAGCACTTTAAGTAGCATCCTTTCGGGCAAGTTCTCCCAATCTCTCCATGTCTGCACTCCTCTCTTCTTATACCACTTTTCAATGTAAAATTAATTTTGCCCAAATTTAACTATCAAAAAGGTGGTGGGACCTAGGCTGTGCTTTTCAGTCGGGCACTCAAGTGACAGCAACTTCCTCCTACCTCCCCTCAACGCCTTTCTTACTCCAGGTATTTGACATTTTGGAGTTATCTCCATACAGAAAGCCTGTGCAATTACTTACACTACAAACTCAACTTACAATCATAGAATAGCTCCCCTGGGATCAGGATTTTTCTTTCTTTTTTTCTTTTTTTTTTTTTCTTTTTTTTTCCTTTTTTTTTTTTTCTTTTTCTTTTTTTTTTCTTTTGAGCAACAGAAGGAAATCCATTTCTGGCTGGGGGGACCTTACCAAAGCCAAGTGTTTCATGACTAGAAATGAATATACACATTAGCTGAAAGAACTCTAGGACTCAACTGATAAAAAAATTCCACTATAAAAAATTATTTTGTTTTCAAGTGAATAGTTTCCCTTTGTAAACACAGAAATTCTTCTCAGAAAAACTAAAGAGTTACCAAAAATGTGGTTTTTACTTTTTCTGTGGTTTTATGGGTTGGGAATGCTGGGCTGGGGAAGAAGATGAGAGTTCAAGGGAAAAAAATTGAAGTGATAAACTCTGATCAACAACAGGATGGAAAGTTGAGCTCCAAATTTCAAATACGAAGTTGCTTGGTGGGTAATAAGTTCTCTATTTAATACCTGTTCACCAGAATGTCAGGTCACTAAACTATGCTTGGTGTTATAAAAAGCTTGTATGAATATTTTCTTTCAGATTCTTTTAACAAATTCATTCAGCATGTCTTCTACTTCTAAATATTCAAGCCAATGAATCTACTGGGGCTATTGCTGAGATGGTGAATTTAGGATTAGCATTGTAGAATAGTAAAAGCAAGTGAATTACAGATTTGTAAATACATGTTGGAAGTAGAAACTTGATTCAGTACATTTTATCCATGTAACAGGGCACAAAAATGACCTGTATGTCCAAACTCTGAAAGACGCCTACCTGCAATGAATGACTCATGAGTACTATAGTCTATTCTGAATAATAAATATATTCAAGAAAACTACAAGATATTGGAGAAAAATTCACAAAGAGAGGATGAGATGAAATGAATCTAATATGGAATTAAAAATTAATTATTCATGCAACTCTACAGAACAGTGATAACCTCATAAGCAATAACTGTATCAACATCCATGTGGAAGAGGCCAAGATTTGGCCATTCTTCCATCCCTGCAAATATGAGCATACTAAACTGCTTTCATAATTTAATAGCAAACTGTGATTTCTCTTAAGATTCTGGACCTATTTTTTGGCCTATATGGGTAATTTTTTTAAAAAAATTGGATCTCTAACAATCTTTAAGATATCTCATTCATTTCAGAGATGTTGGAGGTCTAGTTAACATAAAACTCTTTCACATAAAAATTTGCCTGACTGGTAATATTCAAGTTAGGAAAAACCTGGGATGATTTATGATTCACATAGTTTACTTTGCTCTTGAACCTCTGCAATCCCTGTGGGATCAGTATTTCCAGAATTAGATAGAGAAAACATCATCTTATTAAAACGTTGCCCAAAGCTACAATGTACATACTATGGAAACAGAAACTATTTTTTTTTTTCTAGAGACACAGATGAAACTGAATGATTTAGTGTCAGGAGTGAAACAGTTCCCTTTTCACATCTTTTTGTTTCCCTTTGTGGTCTCTCTTTGTTTCCAGGAAGGGGTGAATGGAACCAATCTCCCTGCAGTAAGTGGCTACCATAGATCTGTGTTTACAAACCAAAACTGAAGCACTCTCAACCTGTCACTGAACCCCTGATGAAACCTGACTGGCTGCTGCAGGACTTGGAACAGAGTCCAGCTGCAATCCACCAGTGCAGAAAGATCCTTTGCATGGAAAAATTAAGAGCTTATACTAAAAACACAGAGCTATTAGAACACAACGCTTTTCTTTTCTGTCCACATTATTGTGGCAGTGTTCTTGTAGACTGTGTTTAAAATGATGCTACAAAAATAAATTCTGATTATATTTGAATGCTTGATGAAATCAGCATACAATTTAGTTTTTCCACAGGGTGTTCAAGAATATTCATAAGAGCTTGTTAATTATTAAATAATTACAAATCACTCATTAAAACATTATTCATTTCACCATTTAATCATGCCAAGTCATACATTTTAAACCCTAGAATTTTTCCTTTCTTAGTGCCAGACAGATTCAAGCAAAGTTAATTGACTGTTTTTAATATTTATGTAGCTAAATGGCTAGTTCAATAAACTGCAGTAGAGTCATAAGATGAGGCCCAAATCACAGGGAGAGCTCATGAGTGTAACATGGGGCTCAGGAGGTGGTGCACCACTTTCCAAAATGCACTTTGCAAAATGACATTTTATTAAAGTAAAAAAAATACCCTTGCCAGCACAATTAGGTTTGTCTAGGACCCACTAGGCAGACATTTTCACTTTCATTCTAAGTATCCTTATTTGCCTTTGACTTCATCAGTTACTTGCAATCTAATCCAAGGTACTTTCCCTCACTATACAAGAAGATAAATGGAAAACCTTGGCTCAGGGATGCTTGCTTGAATCATCCAGACGATGACAAAACACCTCATCAGTTAGCAGGGATGAGAAAACTAGTAAAAATTTAGTTAACATTTCAGCCATCCAATCACCCAGCACAACCTCAGAGAATGATTACACTAATGTAATCAGGAGTTGCCTTATTTACCTAAGCATTTTCTATGAAGCAGGTGTCACATATTCTCTTTCCTGGGTAAACCAAGGGCATGAGCAAGCTGAGAGTAAGATTGGTTCAAAGCCTTGCCAGAGATCAGGTTCACCTGCTGTTAGGAGAACAAACATCTAGCATGGGTAGCACATGCTTTTCACATCCCAAGGCCACCTGAGTTGTGGTTCTGACCAGAAGGGCTGTCAAGGAGCAGAGGGCACCAGACACAAGGCCATTCCAGGGGCTCATTGGCCTGACCGTTGTGTTTCCTCGGAATCAATGACTTTTCCTGTAATTACCCGAAGGGATGCCAACCATACAAAGACAAATTCATATTTTATAGAAAACAAGTTTTTTCCCTGTCTGCCTGTTATTCCAATATTTTAATAATGTCTGCAGTGGTTAGTTCAGGGTCACAAGGGAAGATGGTGGCAGAGCTGGGGACAAAATTGAGGAGAACGTCATTCGCATTCTTCAAACTTTTTATCCACCAAGGACTGCAGCTTCCTGAATCAAAGTTAAAGGACAAGTTCAAAGGAAAACTGGCACACTTACCAATTAATCCAAGCACCATTTCTACAAATGATACTACATCATATTACCAGAGATGTTGCCCATTCCTTGACTATGTTTTTGGTAGAATTGCTTTCTCTGGAGAGAAAAAAGCATTCTGTGTCCTTGAGGTAGAGTTATGAAGAGCCTTATCAGTCATTGAATATAGTTCCTTTTCTTGCCCAGCAGGCTATTGCAGATTCAATATCTGCAGAAGTAGCCATGGAAAGGCTGAGAAAATATCCATCTGCTTACAAGGTCACAGCACAGTGTTCAGTCAGAAAGAAAGTAAAGGCTACAAGCATGCTGTGCCACAGAAAGACAGGTTGGAAGAGTGGATAACATTTCAAATACTCACTTGTAGCAAAACAGGTGTCTGTGACACCTAGAAGTTATAAATGTAATAATCGGAATATCTGTCTTCAACTCAAATGTGTGCAAGGATGGTGTAACTGACAACAGCATGTAAGTATTTTGTAACACTCCAGGCACAGCAAGATCCAGTCTATAAGTGTTTTGCATAAGTACATGAGCAACATGACTACCAAAGATGGGTGAAGTTGCAAGTAGGTAGGATTCAACTAACAAAAGTTACCAAATGGAGACTAAGATAAGCACACAGAACTCCACACAGCCAGGAAAACTTGCATGATACATGAAACGGAAGAATGGTAAATCAAAAAAACACAATAAGTGATACTGGGAGCAGATGAGTTCCTTCCCATTGAGAGCAGAAAATAACATAAAAGCATCAGGCATGAGGAAGAAAGAAAACAGAGAAAAGGAAAAAAGACAAGCCCATTTCAGCTCTGGCTTCTCCCATCAATAAGCTTTCAAGCCTGATCATCAAAGCTCAGCAAACAGGGACCACCAAAGATCACAATCCTCAATGCCAGTTGTGAGGCATCAATCTCTACATCACTGAGTATTCACAATACAGCTGTTAAAGACCAACAGTGATGATGTTGAATGAAGCTGTGACCACAAAGGGTGTACTATATGAATGAATCTAGTATAGTTAAAACTTAAAAACTTCCCTGATCTGTCAGACTTCTAAACGTTTGATAGTAATCCTTAATTACCACATTATATTTGCACATTCAGTTTGCATATCTGCAATACAAGTTTTCTGTAACAGTACAAATTCCTTCGCAAGAAGTCCGAGCTGATCCTGAGGAGTGCACACATACCAAGAAAACTCAGGTGCTATTGTCAAGATAAAAAACTAGGTGACAATCATTAATGGATTGGGAGTTTCATAGTGTACATATCTTCAGTATCAATACAAACCATACCACAGGAACTGTAGACTAATCTGCATTTAGGAGATCACTGTTAAGCAATTTAAACTGAAGAAATTGCTTTAGTTAAGTTCCTAATGAATGTTTGTTTACACCAGAGAAGGCTTATCACAGTTAGTAACTCACAATTTGGCACATGCGTGGGCAAGGTCAGCAGAAATAGCAGACTTCAGCAATGAACCTGAGCCTTGCCCCAGAATTGAAACAGACACCTTTTATCATTCACTGATCCTAAAAGACTTTCTGCAAGTGAGCAAAACTGCACCTCATTTACAAATGAGAAGCAATGAGGTGCAAGAGGGGATGTCATTAATTTATGGCCTATTTTTACACTGCAGGACAGTGTCAGAGGCTGGAGAGAGAAACCACAACTCAGCTTCCAACACTGCAGCCTTTCAGCCAGGCTGCCTCCCTCCAGAGCATGAAAGCACCAATTGTACAGCACCTCAGAGTGTCAAAAGACTGAGGAAAAAATCCTGGAGCAGGAGTTTTCATGGCAGCACCTTTAGGCATCCAAATGCTTTTGGAAATGTGACCCACAGGCAGTCAAGCTCTGACAAATTTCCCACATCCTATTAACAACAAAAGGCCTTTCATTTTTACACAATGAATTGAGCAGACTCCCTGAGCTTTACATGTTTAGGAGTACTGATTATTAATTCCTTTTAAAAATGGAATGAATGAATCTGTCTATATGTTGTGACCATGAACTAGAACAATTTTATTTACCATTTATATTACAGTGATGTCTATAGGCCATAAGAAGGAAGGAGGCTTCATTATCCTAGGAAGCATCCAGGCTGCCAAACAACATACTTTCTTTCTCTGCCAGTTTATAACTTGATTTATAACTTCAAAAGAGCATTAGGGCTGATGACAGATAAGGGCTCTTAAGAATCTGTGACCTAATTGATTGTCCTGGTTTCCTATGCTCTCTTGACATGATGATGACCCTATTAGGAAATGTCTGGGCTGTTTGTTCATGTGTGGCAAAAGACAACATGGAAGCACAGGGAAGAAAGCACCACTCTCTGCAGCAGGCACACTTAACTGGGTGTTCATTAAATTGTCTACTGTCAAACAACTGGAGAGAAATGTGAGACAACACTGCTGAGAGGGGCTCGCCAAACCAACTGAAATTTGTGGTAGCCCCATGCGATGGTTTTATTGCCATCAGTCAATCAAACAGTATGTTTGGCTTAACTTGTGGGTTGTTTTTTCTCAGGCATTAGACATGACAACATTAGATTGTTGTCATGTTAACACAGCTTTCTGAGCTGTGCAAACAAAAGTTTAGGCTTGATTTGTGTAAGTGGCTACTACAAAATGCAAGGAAAAGAGGTAAATACAAGTAATCAGGCATTGGGTTTTCTATGTGATGGGATAGTCCAGAGCACATCAAAATATATTTTGGAAATAAAAGAAAATTGCAAGTTCACCTAGAATTTGATGGGTAGAAATTACTCTGAATTGGCATTCTGAGCCATCCTTTCACACAAAAATAATCATGCCTAGACCTGTAACTTCACACTTACACCAGGATTTAATAGTAAAACCAGGAGGCATCAAAAAACGGGAAGAAAATTAAAAATAAACAAAGGGAAGTAATTCTTCACAAGAAGAATTTCTTGACACACAATGTTATAGATACAAAAAGCATATACAACTTCCAAGGAAGACTGAAAAGATTGGAGAAGTCCATGGAAGGTTAACAAACCTTGGTCAGGCCCAAAAAGATTCTAACTTTAAAGAAAGTGAAGTCTGAGAAAGTATTAAAGGAAAATACTATTATTTCTCTTCCTCTCTTGCACCCTTTCTTAAACCTCCAGTTCCAATCAACATTGGAATCACTATACAGAACTAGAAGAACATTTGATTTGACCTGCCACTTTTGTATTACGTTTCACGTTTTTAACAAACATACCAAGATTATTTGGATTTCTTGCTTTTGGGATTTTTCACTTTTGGGATATTTCTGGGATTGTCTTGGGATTGTCTTCTCCCTTCAACATAAATATAGCTCTTGATGTGAATATGTAGCTGTCAGAATTTCCAAACTATCTCATATGCAGGTTAGATGTCTACTTGCAGGTACATGGTTGAGATTAAAGATCATCGTTGCATGACAATAAAAACAAAAATAAATTCTGCCAGGTCAGAACTGTGCTTTCCACTATTAAAAGTGCATATCAGTGTTAAGGCAAAAGCCTTAGAATTTGAATAAAAAGACCACCAGATTCCACAAACTACATAGATCAAATGTGCCTAATCCTGTATCACCATGCCAAAAGGATGAAAAATTACAGCTCTCTTCACTTTGATCTCATAGGAAATACATAAAACCCTGCTGGTTTTTTGTTGTGGTTTTTTTTTCCTTTTTTTTTTTTTTTTTCTCTACAGTAAGAAATCCATTTATGTAGCCATGGCTGACTGTGCTGAAGGGGGAAAAGAATAATGCAGGTTAATTCAGCTTCCAAACCACTACAGTATACCTCATCTGCTTTGCACACAGCCTTCACCTCAAGAGACTCTAACAGTTTTCTTCTTGCTTCTAGGTGATGATTAATACACAAGCTTCAAATACACAAAGAGGTAATAAAACACCAAATGCCATGAACATGTATTGGATGGAATTCGTTATTTCTTGAAGGTGTTGAAAGCACTGCTAGCAGGTCTTCCTGGGAAACAGCCCTTCTCTTTCTGAAATGCTATGTTCTGCTTATGAAAGGGCATCTTATTAAATATATTAAAAAAGAGGAGAAAATGCCATTGGACAATTTCATTTAATGTTTAAAAGCTCAGAGACAAAATTCTTGGTCAAAGAAGGTGCTTGTTCTCACTGGACAGACCTGTGTTATTACAGAGAAATGTGTCTTCAAATATGGCTCACTGGAAAAGCACACAGTGAAAAGAGAAACAATAACCACTTGCAACCATACACAAGAGAGGCCTGACCTGATGCATCTGGGAACTAAACCATCAGGACCTCACATCTCTTGTTTTTTACTACAAGGAAGCAGATGAACTACTCTAGTGTACAAGGGTGAGAAGATAAGTGAGTCTCTTTTGGGCCACCTCTGTAGGGTATTGTTACACTAAGTTATCACAGAAGCATTTTCCACTCTTGCTAAACTTTCTTTACTAATAAGTCATCATGCTGGGTGCTTTGGTGTTCAGAGATCTAGCCCATCTTCACCTGCTAGTGAAGAACCATCCATGGTCACAGTCAACAAATCCCAGACCATGAAGGTCACTGACAGCACAAGAGGTTGACTTCCTTAGCACCTCACTAGCTGAGACAGCTTTAACAGTATCCCCAGTGCTGTCAAGACTGTGAATTATTAGAAATGGGCGATGAATCACTCACAGTCAAAAGCATATCTCACAAATTCAGGATTGTAGAAGGATCCCTTCCTCTGTGTCTTTTTCTCCCAGCATCATTACCCGAGCTGATGAACTACAGGATGATGGTGCCTTAGGAGCTCAGCTGGCATGTGCCAAATTCAGTATAAACTAAAGGACAGCCTTGGTGGCTTTCACTTACTTAACCATAGACATCTGCTTATGTAGTCATCTAGGGAGACTCATCCTACTCTTTCTTCCTAGACTCTGGAAAACAATTGGCATGTTTAGGGAGCAATTTTTCTACCCACAGGCAGCTATTCTATGATGAAGCAAATCACACCTAGAAGTTCCCATTTCTCTGCAGAGGCTATGAAGAGAGTAGAGGGCAGACAACTTAGATGTCAATAGATCCCTATATGTAGGAAAATAGCATCATCATCTCTGTTCTTAAGAGCTTTTGTTCACAGGAGAAACAATTTACTGGCACAAATACTACCAACAAGATATTTTCCTGTTTAAAGTGTTCATTCAATATAACACTATCAAGTAATCTTACTGAGCTAAGACTACAGAGCCAGGTAAAGAAACAAAGTCAGAGACTCTGAGGAAAAAGACAGCCTCTTTCACCCTCTTAGGTGATTGAATAATATGAAAATCCACATCACAGATCAGCAGGAAGACACTGGTGGAGGTTAACCAGCCACCCTGCTCTAGTCAAGATCCTAAAGTGCTTATCAAAGTGCACTCCAGCCATGTGGATAGACTGGTGAAGTCATGAGGACAACTGAGTCCTGAGTGTCACCATCAAGGCAGAAGTCTTTGACATAAGGCATGACAAATCCATCATCCTTTCAAATCTGTGCCTTGTAAGAGGCCAAACTGACCCTTTCATAAACCCACGGGCCCTTTGCTGTGGGTAAAGGCAGCTTTTGATCTTTCCTGAGCAGCTTAAAGAATCTGAGATTTCTTCAGGAACAAAATGTTTTGCATTTTCATTCTAAATAGCACAGAGAATACCGACCATTCAACACCCCCATCTCAGCCTGAATCACAAACTGTGTTTTTTCTTTGATACCTATTTTCCTCCAAGCTCATCATTTGCATGTTTAACTAGTAATACAAATCACCTTGAGGACACAGCAGTTTTGCTTCCCCTATGTAAAATATCCACACACTGAACAAAAAAAAAAGCTTGTTCATCTATGGAGCAAAGGAAGGTGATCAACAGGATCAGACTTTGGGTGAAAAGAAGATGTTCTCATTATTTCAGACCTGTGTTCCCTTAATCAGCAGCTCACACTTCAGCTGAGTGAAAGCAGCACCACGACTGATAGCAGAAACACTCAGGTTCAGACTACGTGCTTATAGATTCAGGCAAAATATGCTTGTTAGTGTATAATTACTCAGCTCTGTATGCACACCAATGGCAGCTGAAAAGGTATGTGGTGCTTTGAGTTTCAGGAGCCCTCACCACAGGAAACAATATCTTATTATAATGAAGGTTTCTGCATTATTTGCAAAAGTCCTCAATGTAGGGCAGATGTTTTTATCACTCACTGCCATATCTAAGAAAAAGAGAGGGTAGAAAGAACTTTGAGAATAAATATTTTAATAGATGAACCAAGGAATTATTAATTCTCTGCTTCTCATGCAGAATATAAAGTATATAGAATTTCCAAGAGGATCTGGTTGATGGTGCAGCTTAGCAAGAAACTTTCTTCATTATATTGAAGCAGGCCCACAAAGTGTGTGGGACCACAATGAGCCACTCAAGTAGTGCAAAACATTGGGGTCTCCAGAAAAAGTATGGGGAGAAAAAAGCTATGGGGGCAGGCTCAGGCAATATTTTCCTTCTTCACTCATGTTGTCCAGAGAAGTTATAGATGTTCCATCCCTGTCAGCATTCAAGGGCAGGTTGGACAGGGGTTTGAGCAATCTGATCTAGTGGGAAAAGTTACTGCCTATGGCAGCAGTGTTGGAATGAGATGATTTTCAAGGTCCTTTCTGACCTAAACCATTCTGTGATTCTATGTGAATTTTGGGCCAGAGACTTTGATGAAGCAGAATCTTCAACATGCAAGCTTCCCTTATTCTGTCCAAAATAATCTCTGTAAACTCTTCCACTGTCAAGGGCTGTTTTTTTCCCCTTCTTCATATGTGAAAACATATCCAGAGCCTACTACTTCTTACAAGCCTTTATCTATTCCACTCATTGGATTCAATGGTCTTTAGTGTGTCTACAAAAAAAAAAAAAAAGTAAGTTAGTGAGAATTATAGGAGTCTGAGGAATGATGTGAGAAAGATATATTTTTTCCTGTGTTTATTTATCTAGAAGACAGTTGGTCCCATTAGAAAGGGCCAACTTGCAGGGAGTTGCCTTTTTGTTCCAGTTCACTTTTTTTTGTTAGTTTTGTTTATTGAGAGAGGAGTTCTTTGTTGTTTGTTTTTCTGTTTCTTGCTTTGGGTTGTTTTGGGTTTTTTACACATTACTTTGTAGCGTGGTTTCAGGGCTGAAAATATCATGCAAGTTTGGTTCTAAGACTTGAAGTTAAAGTGATACAAAGTGACAACCAAGAAAGCCTCTTTTCACGCCTTCTGAATTAAAATGGGATATTATCAACATAACATGAAATGGGAAGAGCTTATTTCAGTGCAGCTTTTTTGCAGGTTCTTTGCATCTGAAAGCATAAGTCAGATACAAATTTGATATGAATTAATACACCCCAAAATACATAATAAACACAAAAAGTTGTGATTCTACAGTCATACAAAGGATGATTGCTTATTATAAAAGTCCTCTCACTGACATAAATTTGTTTACACTGCTTGTACAAAAGTTGAGGTGTGTTTTGCCAACTCAGCTGTTTTAGGACAAGGGGTGGGAATGAGATGCATACCCTTGAATTGTACTTGCAGAGGAGGCGAGGCAGTAATGTGAGCAGCAGCTTGCATGTACTATATCAGCTCATCAAGATTTGGGCTTCAGGCTTTGGAGAGAGATAAAAAAAAGTGAAACCACAAGTGGAAAAATAAATCTCTGGAGTTTTTCTAAAAGGCTGTGTTAGGCCTTCCACTGTGTACTTGTTTTACTAGGCCTTTCACTGTGTGCTTTTGTTACAGACAAAACAATGAGTCATCTTTAAAAGCTGTTAATTGATTGGGTTGGGATCATGTGACCCGTCAGCATCCTTTCAATATATTTCCTCTGAGCAAAGAGAGAAAAGAGGTAGTTGCAATAGAGGCAGAGGGACAGTCCAGAGAGACACCCTGCTTAAGCAGTCACCTTAAAATGCCCTTTTCTTTAATGTTCCATTTTTGTATAACACATTCAGAAGACTTCAGTATTCCTTTAAAGACAATTTCTCAGTACAGAAGAAAAGGCTAGTCTAGACAGATAAATTGAATAAAAACAATGGAAGCATATAGCAAAACACAGTGCAGCCTAACCTGCCACAGGATTCAGTTGCCTTTGCCAATTTTTTTCATTTAGACTGAAATTTTCTATTGTATGTGTCTGCTTCAGGCAGTGATTTTTTGTTTGTTTTATCTATCTAGATATATAGATAGATAGATACAGATACCCAATTTCATTGAAAACACATCATCAGTTACTGTGAAAGGGGCCAGGCAAAACATGCTGATTTCTCTGCGTTGTTCCCCAAAACACCTTCTTTGTCACTACACTATGGGTGCTCAGATTTGACAGCAAGGCTTCATCTTGCTCAAGGATTTGCCCAGTGCAGTTAAGAAAACAAAAAGTCATGTCTACATGGGGATAGGTTATGAGGATTTGATAAACTACCATGTGTGCAGGCTTTATAGAGGCTTGCTAGCGCTTTATGTGCCTTGGCTGTGCCCCAATCCAAGGCTCAGAGAGACTTTTCCTATTGTTCCACCCATACCTAGAAATTGAACTGACATTAGGAACAGGTTTTCTCTAGCATCTTTCCTACCTATGATGGCCAGATACTGTAAGGGAGAATGCCAGCAAGAATCTCGGCCCAACCTGAAGGGAAAGAGCATAAAATGTCACCTAGAAAGAAAAGCCTGCGGAAAGATGAGGACAGCTACAGCAATTAATGTAAAATGAGGTTACAAAATGAAAGGGAACAGTGGATACAAACAAAAAGGCTTCTGGAAAGTAAAACTAAAAATATTTCAACAGAGGCATTCCCATCTTTTCCCAAAAAAAATCTTCCTTTTTTCGAGATATAGACAAGATTGAAAATTAGTGTGTCCCTTTTTTTTTTTTTCAAATCAAGAATTCTTGTAGAATAGGAGATGCATCTTTCACTGTGCTTAAATGAATTCTTGTAGAACATTTAGTGCTCCCCCAACTCTGCTGCTGTTCTCAAGTCCCTCACAACCCACAGAAGATGAGGAAATAGTATTCCCTCTCTATTAAATATCAAGAAATGGAGTAGAGAGGGGATAAGGATATCCATTAACCTGGAGGTTTCTGATTTGTAACATCCTGTGATCCAGAGCTTCCTACCTTCAAAGTGCGTCTGCTGATATTCACTTGCAGCCGTGATTGCTCAGCTCTACAGACCTGAGGTTTGACACAGACACTCATAAAATAAGAACTACACAACAAAGCAGCACTTCAGTGTCCTGCCCAGGGACACTAAGAAGGTGGATGCCTGCCTCATCCTCTGCACAGAGAGCTTGAGATAGACATTCTGTTTTGGGTGGTGTCATCCTCATTACTGATGGAAGGCACAGTATTTATGGTCTCACAAGGGGTCCTTGTGGTATTTCGTGGTTGGTAGGCAATAGGCACAGTTGGCCCTGTGATTAATTTCTCCAGCGCGCCTGTGTGACAGCTGGATTGGGAACTGGCTTCTTGCTCCCTATTTATGTGCCCAGCACTGAAGTGGCTTGAATGCACTGTGACCTAGAGGTGCTTCCAGAGTCAAGGCTGATCTACTAATATATAAAGATAGATCTCTCTGAAGTTCTGGGTGACACCTTCCAGGCAGACAAATTCATTACATTATATTGCATTGCAAAACCACCTCAGCCACTAAACCAAAGAACACACTCTAAATTATCAAATAAAGTGTGACAGCTCTGCTAACACAAGAATACATCTTAGGTGAATAAACTGAAAATTAAATGTATCGTCTGAGGAAAATATTTGGAAAGGCATCCTGTCTCATGATATAACCCCACAGAAACCCTAACCTATCCCAGCTGCAAAATTTGGAGGAGCAAAAGACATTAACATACAAAAGGATGCAATGAGACAATTTGCTTTCTAAGGATGGAATAATTTAAATGTACAAAGTAAATTTCATTGCTGGGTTAGAAAGTGTTTTCATTGCTGTATGGGAAAGGTATTGATCCAAACACTGCCACAGCCTAACTTCTTTTGAATGTATTACAAAATCAATTAGAAAATCAATTAGCTAAGTCTTAGGCTAAGAGGTAGCTGGTGCAGTTGGACCCTAACTGCTTACTTTTGTTTGGGCCTTTAGTAGTGCTTTGAACAGAAGGAAGGAGCATGTTTACCTTCAATAGCCCTTCTATCACACTGAGACTATTGGATCAAGTCCTAAGATTATCGGACTTTGAATAAACTGTGTTACGCTCAGAGTAAAAGTGTGCAAATATGATTTCACTATTAGAATTCAAAGCATGTTGGAAAATTAGGGAATAATCAGAACCCATCATTCAACAGTGTGAGAATTAGAGATGCTGAGAAGGTTCTCTGCCTAAGCAGAAGAAGAGACAGGAGGCACCTGGAAATAAGTTTCAGAGCATTTGATGGTAAATACAGCTGTATAGAACTTCTGCAATGAAACCCCAAAAGAAGCAGGTAACTCAGCAGAATTTTGAATTTCTTATAGCCACCATACTTGGTTAACATACTCCAAAACATCCGCCTGGGTCCTGAGACTGTCTCATAACTTTGGGTTGTGGCTTGAGTTAAACAGGGCTGAGTTTCAGTTGAACAGCCCTATTTATAGTTTCCAGCAGACACCAGGCCAAACTGTGGGTTTGCATGGTTTCCATCTGAAAGACAGCAGAAATTGGCCATTTCAGCTGATTTTTTGCTTTGGGTTTTTGGTGCGGAGGAAAGAGAAGGCAGAGGAAGTTTCATTCAAAAATCGAAGTGATGAGCAAAAAGAAGAGTCTACGAACCTCGCCAGCCAGAACTCCAGAAGGTTGAACCAGAGCCTTGGGAACCGAAACCACAGTGATTTTCCTGTCTCCCATGGTAAGCAGAGACTATGTGGTAAGTGCTAGTGCTGTAGGAAAGTGTCTGAGTGGAACTACACAAACAAGAGGTGGATTGAATGGACAAGAAGCCAACTGATTGCTGCTGGATGGATCCTGTCCTCCTACAACTTCTCATCTAAAATCAGCAGCTCATATGTTAGCAGCAAAAACCTTTACAGCCTGCACATCTCAGCTGTGAAACCTCAAAGCACACCAAGAAGAAGCCATGTGGTCTTCTCAGTGGCTGGAATCAAAATATGGGAAGCCTGGAGGTACTGAACCACTGACTCAGAGTGTGACTGTAAGGAAGTCACTCCACCTTCTTGTGTTTCAGTCATACGAGTCCAAATTAGCTAAAAATGTAGGAATCACTTCAAAAAACACCCACTCTGACTAACCTGTTTGTTGAGTAACCATACATGGGATGTCTCTGGAAGCTCTCTTTGCATATGAAACACCTTCCTAAAAAGACACTCTAGACAGTTCAGGGTCATGATACGGGAAAGGGAACTTACTTTAAAGGAAACTAGAAAATGCCAAGAGGAACTATCAGTGAAGGCAAAACTGGCCTACATGTCTAGATGCCATCTTCCAAAAAGACATCTGGAATCACTGTCATTTTATTGTTGCTCATTTTCACAGGATTATTTTGTATCTCATCATGGTTTTCAAAGAGATGAAGCAAAACAGACCAGACTGATAAACTACTGAAATGTATCTGATAGAATGGAAGAAGACATCAAGATATACCTTTTTTCCTTTCCTACAACTGAATGGGGAGTCAGTGAAGCTGAATTATATTATCATGCATTTATCATTCTTTTCGGTTCTGAAAGACACACAGCAATTTGGCAAGCATTAAAAAGACCTCAGTAAAACTAAAGTGAAAAAAGTTCAGTAAAATGATGTTATTCACATAGCATAATGATGTGAACAGAAAGTACATTAAAAGTGTCAAGCCTGTTCTCTTCCTCTGATCCCAGCAGTATTCACCCAAAGCCTTTGCTCCATCTCCCAGGTAATGCACAAAGGAAATGGGCAGACACAAAAGCTGTATCTATATCAGGAAATGAAATGCTGGCTGACAGCACCATGACCACCTGTGCTGGCTTTAGTTGAAGAGGAGCTCAGACGGCAAACATGCTTTTAGTGAGCTAAGGAACAGCCAAGCTACAGATATCTGCTCTACCATGGCCTTTCTGTTCCAGCCAGGTATTACAAACAAAAGCATTTCACTATGTCAAAGAAGAATATTTCAGCTCCTACACAAACTTGGGGAAGCAGCCAAGCCAGACCTCTCTTCTGACTAACAAAGCAACTAAACCAGAACTAGATGTGCAGGTTTAGGTGACTAACTCCCACCCTTTCCAGAGATTGAATAGTCGGATGTCTCTTCCCGGAGGTGGAAGTCTCCCAGGAAGGCCTCTGGGCACTGTCCACACTCCCAGAGCCATGCTGCAGTGCACTATCTCAAGTAGACTCACTGTCTTGTTTCTCCAACATTTTCACCTTGCCTTTCACCTCTTCCTCCATCTGCAAAAAAATAGAAACCTGTTTTTCCCTCTCTTTTGGACACCTGCCCCTCTGGATTAACTGTTCGGTTCTTAGGTTCGAGACAAGTATGACGTATCCCACAATAGTGCTTGTATCACGTTGCGACCTCAGAAATTCTGAGTTTTCCATTGCCCATCTTTTTTCCAGAGCACAGACTCCCATGATTGCTTATGCTGGCATTAATGCAGCTTTTAGCTGCCTGAGAAGCACAAAGTACAGGTACACAGCAGAGAATCAGATCCCACATATTTATTTAGTAGATTAAAGATCTTATATTAGTTAAAAAGACACAAATATGAAGGGGGGAAAAGGACTTCACAGTATAGCTCTCGGAAATAGTCAGATTCCAATTACTGTAATTATATCTTTCAAAGGTAAGGTATGAAAATTATCCCCTAAATGGGAGAACAAGGAAAGCAGAGAGAACAGTACCTTAGTTCTCATCTTATCTTTGTCTCCATGCCATTGTACTGAATTGCCATGATTACATTTTCTTAAAGTCTTTTCATTTTTCTCACTGTTCTCTTGATGTAAGGCTGGGTGAACAAAGCAAGGTTATCAACCAAAATTCAATTTCACAAACTCCTAAAGGGAAATATTTATGAAAATGCAGACTTCAGAAAGATCTGATTCCTGTCTAACTTTCCTTTATGAGTTTGATAAGTGTATGAACAAAAGCAGATGCTTCAATGTTGTGGCTCTTTATGGTTGAGGGGGATGGGTATATAGCAAAATTAAGAGCCTCCTACAGGAGGAAGTTTTGTTTGGCAAAACATGCCTTCTTCTCCAGGTTTATCTCTTTCCTGCCTTCTGGAACATCCCCATATTCATCCTCTTGAGCAACTAGAGGTGGCTTTAGCACTCATCAAGCCATTGCTGCAATTGCTTCTCATAGGTAGTAGGTTCCTGCACTGGCTGTCACTGAGCTTCCCACCAGCTCCTGTTTCCTTACCAACTAGAAGGTATCTCCTGAACTGTGAGTTACATTTCATTTACCATCCCATTAAATGGTGTGTCTATCAGTGAAAACAATACTTTTGTCTTTGTCTTTTTATGGACATCAATGGCACCAAAATAATGCAGGATTTTTTTTTCCCCAGCAAACTCAGTTCCTCAACACAATTCAAGGTCTTTGTCTTTCTCAATAGTCTGGAAAATTGCAGACCTAACCCCATGAAGAGCAGAGCACTACCTGTCATGTCCACGGTGCACGAGGCAATCTCACAGTGCAGTAGCTGGGCAAAACCTGGCAAGACTTTCTCTCTGGCAGAGCAAACCAGAACAGTATTTTTCTAAAGGAAATCAGAGACAGACTTTCTGTCATTTCCTCTTTTGCTGTCAGGACAGAGATCTCTTGGAAGAGGAAGAAGCTAAGGGATATATCCATCCCCTCTGCTCTGCAGAGCATTTTCCATCCATCTGATGTCCCCTGCAATCAGTATCAGGCCAGGCCAGTGGGGATCCTTGGGATGGTACCTTATCCGCACTTGTGACTGGGCAAAGTCCTGAGGGTGAAGGAAATGGGAGAGCGAGGTCAAGCAAGCAGGGATCTATATGGGGGGAAAGAAGTTATCTGCTACGGTATGTGGGTGAGTAAGGAAAGCACCATCAACAATGTCACTAGCAGAAACATCTAGGTTTCATTTGTGTGCTCCCAAACCCTTAAATGACTTCTGCGGAATTCACAACTACACACAACCCATCATGGAAATAGGACTGAACTCAGAACAAACACAACAAGAAAGATGTTTTGTTGTGAGAAACCTCCTCTACTGTATTATTCATATTTCTCTGCCACTAGTGAAATCCCTGCACAGAAAATGCTTGTTGAGGTGAGACAACTATATGGATTCAGTTTCTTAATGCAGACAATTCACAGAACTAGCAAAGAACAAGACATAAGGAGGGTTATTAACATTGTTTCAAACTTTGATGGAACAATTTGATGACTGATTTTCAGTCTCTTTTTGAAGTAGAAATTAGTAGTCATGAATGCTGTATTTCAAGGTAACCCTGTTTAAATTAAATCAGGCAGTACTGAACTCTCTTTGGAACTTGCTAAATTAATGGCAAAAGTCTTTAGCAAAGCCTTTTCCCCTCATTCTAAACTGTGATAAGTGAGGAATTAGTGTTTTTAAAACAAAAATGTAATTTAAAAATTCAAAGTGTTGAAACGCACACAGCGCCCTTAGCTTCTCCAGCAATGCCAGACAACTATGCATTCCAGCATAGGGTAATATGGGTCAGAAATGAAAAAATGCAGATAGAAACTCAGTTATAAACTATAGACAAAATGTTTTTAAAAACAACTTGTAAAAAAACCAAACAAAATTACACATGTGATGGCTGGAATTCCAAGAAGACAAGAACTAGATGAGAAATCAAGTGCATATTTTGAACTGCCATTTGAACAACTTCAGCATGGATGCAGTAGAGTCTTGTTTGAAGTCTTGAAATAAAGGATGTCTGTTTTCTGACAAGCTGTATTTTGGCACAGCAAGGAATGATGTTCTCAAAATGGAAATCTTGAAGTAAAAATCTCTGCTTTTTTTTTGCTTGAACTCAGACTTAAGGATAATACAGCTACCTTCCAGCCTCAGAGTCTTTGAATCTCTGCATACAGACACATGCACACAGAGTGTATCTAAAGTTCTCCATCTAGTGGCAGTTTCCCAGAATCATAGAATCATATGCTCATTTGGGTTGGCAGGGACCTTTAAAGGCCATCAAGTCCACGCACCCTGTAGTGATCAGGGACATCTTCCACTATTTCAGGCTTCTCAGAGCCCCATCCTATAAAACTTTGAATGTTTCCAGGGATGGGACATGTACCATTTCTCTGGACAACCTATGCCAATGCCTCACTGTAAAAAAGCTTCTTCCTTTTATCTAACCTAAACTGACCCTCTTCTAGTTTAAAACATTGTTTTAAAGAGCCATGTCATGTTGCTTGTTTGGTCAAGGCTTAATCAGATTGTTACTGTGCACTGTATAAGTACTGCATGTGCACATATAGACACAAAGGAGCACCACTAATGAAAAGCCAGCCTCAGACCACTGCCCAACACTGCCTTTGCTGACTGTCTCCTAGCTGGAATGCAGACGGCCATGGTCACTGCTTGTTTCCAGTAATAATTACAAGAGAAAAAAGCCTGAAGATTCATCAGAGCATTCTCATCCTATGTCTTTTCTTTGGGATAACCAGTCCTTGTTATTATGTTATACTTTTGAGTCCTTGTTAATGAAGATGTTCAAACCTTGGGATTGGTGCAAGTGAGATAATGGGACATGGACCAAAGTAAGGATGAGAGGAACACCAAAGATCCTAGCCAGCTCTGTGAACTTGTGTCCATAAAAAAATTACCCTTACAAGGAGCAAAGAACAGGTGAGGGAAAACAAGAAGGAGGGAAGGGTACAGGGAAAGAAATAAATATTTCTCATCCAAGCCCTTCTATATGCTCACCTATAAAACAAACAGAACCTCTGTGTGGTACCATTTTGGTCACTGAGCAGGTAAATGCTAGATCTAGGGACACAACAGAGAGTAGGATCTAATCCTTCTTCTGTGCTTCCAAATTGGATTTTTACATAGTTGGAAGTTAGCTCTGAATCAGTGATCAAGTTAAGAATGTCTCCCCCTCCCTCTCTAGTGAAAACCAGGTCTTCCCTGTGGATGCCTGACAGGTATGGGCATCAGTGTTACTCTTCCTCTCTACTAGAGATCTCATTGGACCTTGATGGGAGACAGGCCCAAACAACGGGAGAAGCTCACTGCAAAACCATGTGCAGTCTTTCAGGATTTTAGTCAAATTTTATGCATCTAATTGTTGGTTAACTTGCAGATTTTCCAGCTGTTTTATTGGATTTATTATTTTTTTCCCAGATCCCCAGCTGATGGATTGATATTCTGGCCAAATTGTCCTGAGTTGGAACTGTTATCTTGTTTCTCTCTGCTTCCTCATTGTGCTGTTGACCCAAAATTCAAGTTTCTGCAAGCCAGACATCCTTTCTAAACTCTGTTTCCTTATGCTTTTTCACATATTCTCATATTATCTTTACATGCCCCATAACTATCTTGATGCTTGACTGCCTGAGAGTGAAATTAAATGAAAACTTTGGTATGTGTCAAGGAACACAACAGAGTCCTATGTCTGACTCCATTTGGGGCAGATTGAGTAGTAATTAACAAGTCTAGCAGAGGAGAAATGCTACTGGTGGCATCGACCTACCTGAGATCATCTAAAAGTATAGTATTAAAACAATATAGTCAGTGGGGGAGTAAGCACTCTGGAAGACAACTCTGCTGGTGTGTCTACTGGCTAACCCAGGGGATGAGAAACCTCTATCAGCGGTTTCACTGCCTTGCTTCTGCCTTTTTATTTATCTTTCTCTGTATCAACCTGAAAGATGAAATGGATTCCTTGATGCCTACCAGAGGAATGCCATCCTAGACAGCAGAGACCTTGATCAACATACTCAGAAATGCTGCCTGAGTGACACACAGGCAGATTTCTTAAGAACGATAAAGAAGCAGTAAAATCTTAAGTATTGTTACTGAATGGAAGAAATATAAATACTGGAGGCAATGTCATAGAATAGTTGAATCATTACGGTTGGAAAAGACCTCCACTGAGTCCAACCGTTGACCAAACACCATTATGTCAACTAATTCATAGCATTAAGTGCCACATCCAGTTGTTTCTTGAATATCAGGGATGGTGACTCCACCACCTCAATGGGCAGTCCATTCCAGTGTGTGATGCTCCTTTCAATGAAGAAATTCTCCCAAATGTCCAAACTGAATCTCCACTGGTGCAGCTTGAGGCCATTACCTTCTGTCCTGTCAACAGTATCAATCCAATGCTGTTTGTTTTTTTCTTACCACGATACAACCAGTGAACAACAAACCAGATCATAAACAGAACAAGAAAAAAAAATCCATGTAGATTATTTCAACATTAAACAGCTTGCCCTTTCTGCCCTCACTCTCTTTCCAGGAAAACAACTGCTCCTGAGGTCATAATATTTGGATCTTTAGGAAAAGCATTACAAGGTACCCTCAGAGAACTGTGCAGAAGTGCATAAACAGGGCATGATTCAGTAGATGGAGAAGATTCATTTTCTTGTCATCGGTCTCTCCTATCTTGGGTATTTGAGTTTTAAATGATTATGTAACTTGACAATTCCACCCTGACGACAGACTTCTGAGAGCTATCGCTTCTTTGGGGCAGTGTCCCACCCTTCCCTGCACACATGCTGTCCTCCCCTTTGAGTTATGAACTCATGTACAAGAAGATAGCTGCTGGGACTCTCACGCAGAATGCATCTTGGCTGCCTTTTGACCCCTGCTTCTGCTCTCTTTAAACTCAACAGAGAAAATCCCCTTAATTCTATATGAGCGGGAACTAACTTGCTGACCTTTTCCGTGTGCGTCTCTTGGGTGGCCTTTTTTCTTTGTTGATTCTAATGAGAGTGTTCCCAGATCATCTTCAGCACTAAGACCTATGGCAGCATCCTCCAGTTTTGGTCTTCAGTATGTAAGGGGTCACAACACAGATTCTTTCACAATACACAAAATAAAAATTAAAAAGTTGCGGAAGGGAGAAAAAGAACATGAGGCGAAGGGAAAGAGATCAATGGTCTTTCAGTCTATTATCTATTACTCTGTTTTTCTTCATTGTTTTATTTTGCTTTCTTAGTTAGTCATGAGAATTTCTATATGCATACTGCTCATTTCCCCACTTTTTACCTTTCAAGTGTGATATTTTAAATCCAGATACGAATTTGTAGGTCTTTTTCTTTAAAACACATGAAAAGGAAAGTGATGAACATTTGTAATATATTGTATATATTGTATATATTACAAATCACTGAGGAGGAAAAAACATGCCTGGAAACCTAAAGGGGAAAGGAAGAGGTATAACCATGCCTAATTAGCAAAACACTAGATAAAAAGAATTCAGGTAAAGTTTTCAACTGGCAGAGGACTCGCCTCATTAAAAGCCACAAACATAGGAAAAACAAGGAAGATCCTTGGAATACAGGTTCACTGGAAATTCAACGTGCAAAATTTGTTTGCCAGCCTTCAGTTTTAAATGTGGTAGTTTCTTCCACTAAATGTAAACCCAAGAAAGCTCCCAACTGGTTTTGCACATGGTAAATTATTAATGTGCAGTAGGACAGAAAACTCACTTTGTGACTCTGACTCAACCTGCCAAGAGATAAAGAATTTTTGTGGAAAGTAAGCAATTGAAAATTATAATTGCAAATGAAAACAGCTCAAGCTTCTAAAAGTAAGAGATAAACATTAACCAAGTGGCCTCTTGAAGCAGATAAACAGAACGTTACTGAGTCAGAGCACATTATACCCAAAAACTGCTTGATGTTTTACTGGCATCACATAATAGGTCAAAGAGCCCACCCCTGAAACCCTGGTATGGTGCTTCTAATACTGGCCACATATACAGAACATGAATACACTGGGGAATGGTAATGTCCCATTATGGAAGAATACTGGGTTATGGACAGCTTCAGCCTTGAGAGGATGTGGCTGTAGGCCCAGGAAAACAGCTGAAAACATCACCTGTGTCCTTGGGCCCGGCCAGGGAAAGCAGAAGAAAGAGAGAACAACCAAGAATAGCAAGAATCTGTTTTGAAATTTACTGGCATGAGGAGAGATGCTGACCACCTATCTGAAGATGGACTAAGACTGGTGAACAAGAGCACTGAGCCAATGAGATGTAGCACAGACACGTGTGGACAATAGCAAAGTAGTATAAAAGATAAGCTTGTAGTTAATAAAGTGCTTTTTGCCATTTGCTTTTGCCTTTTGCTTTTAGCCTGACAGTCTAAGCTTGTGGTTTTCGTTCATCACAACCCATTTGGGGTAGTACCACAAAAATTAATACAAGAGAAAGAATTGACTATAATAAGAAATTCTGGACATTTTTCATACCTGGATTCTCACCTCTGTGAAACACAAAATGGGCAATTAAAAGTATTTATTGAAGTACCTCCCTTTGGATATCAAAACATGAAATGTTCATTATACAATGATGTAATTGCAGCAAGAGAGTACAATTTAAAATAACTAAAAAAATTAATTTTGGCACAAATGCAAGATCGTTCCCTGAGTGGATGATAGTTATGCATAAGGGAGGGGAAAGAAAAAAAATAAGAAGGCACTTTTTCTAACTGCAGTTGAATCTTCATTTGGAAATTAAAAGAAAATCAGATAATGGGTGCAACTTACATGCAGAGCCATCCAATAATGCAGTGGAGAGTTTAGCAGAGCTTCCTGAGCTCAGCTCATTTGGTTAAAACTTGGTGCTAATAATGTCAAGGTCTTGAGTTCAATCCCCTGTATGAGCTGGGCTCAATGATCCTTGTGGGTCCCTTCCAACTCAGAATATTCTGTGATTCTTGATTAAAAAAAAATAGAAGAGAATTTATCTTAAGCTTTTGTCATATGAGTTTCAGCACACTACAGAAAATGCCACTGGGAATAAATAAATAAGGAGCAGTTACTCTCCCTCACAGCACATTTCGCAAGTCATTGAGACCCTGAACCTGCCCTTACCTTGTATTGTTTCACCATGACAGTGATAAGCCATCTTTTCCACAGCTTTCCAGGCACTACCTGGACCCTGGGAACCAAATACCACCTGAACTTTGTGCTGAAATGAAGAAGGCTTTTGTCTTTTGAGTGCAAGCTTCAGAGCAAGCTTCTTCAAGGGGTGACAAAAGTCACTTGTTATTCAAATTATGAGAATTGTGGGTCCCTTCCACATAGGGGAAATCTGGTTTCTTTAGGCTGTGGGGAGAAATAACAACCACTGGAAGCTACAAATACTTTTTCTCAAGGAAATATGAACAGATGAAAAGAACCACTTTGGGGGATTTTCCACCCTCCATACAGTAAGTCCACATTTTTTTCTGAACCAGTAGAAGCAGATTTTAACTGTTGATTAAATAAAAATAAAAAAGTGTAAACTTTTAAAGAAATAGCTCAGCATGAAGATGACTTCAGTTGCTTAAATAGAAAGCCCAGTAATACTCTAGACTCCCTACAGTAGCTGACACATCTGCACATGTCAGGCACAGGATTTATGGGACATCTGTAATTTTCTGGAGCCACAGCTGAACGCAAGCATGGTACCCTAAAATGATATCTGGTGTCTATGTCTAGACAACTATTCTCACACTAGACTCTCTGTAGATAACTTTAGTCAATTCTCTATAACTTGCTAAAGGAGCTGATGAAACCAGCTGCTGCTAAAAATCTGTCTACATATAAAGGATTATAAAATGAAAGGAAGTTCTATAATTCGGTAGTGCAGCATCTCAGCTTTCATGTTCTTTTATTTTCCTCAGAGTTATCTTTCTGCCTGGCTAAAGAAGAACTGTGCTTACTCACAAAAGGTATTCATTGATTTCAGCATGCTGAGAAGCAAGCCCCAGTACAGCTGTGTGTGTTTTGTGTTTCACATCATTTTGTAGATAGATAGGCAGTAAGAAAACAGGGTGTAGTTTGCCTAGGGAGGGTGGAAAGGGAATGCAACAATCCTGCAAGCTTTAGTTGTATGAAGTGAAGATTCCCTGATTGAAGAGGGCTTTGAGTTCTCCATTTGTGAGTACTTACAATGCATGCAAATGTTCTATTTACCGATAGCCTGATGTTTCCATGCTTTACTCATTCTGCCTGCCTTAGCATTGTGCATTACCCTTTGACTCTCTGAAGAGCATTTGAATAGAATGAAACAACTTTGTTCCTCTTGTGATCACAGTTCACCTGATAAAACACAGTATTTCATGTGGTGGGGAGATACTGCAATCTTTTAAAAGACACACATACACAAAAACAAAAACAAACAAACAAAACCTAACAAACAAAACCCAACAACAAAAAGAGAACAATAATCTAAAACATGGGAATAGCGAATTTTACTCTTTCCCTCTCTGCCATGATTCAGAAAATGACTTCATAGTTTTCACTCTAACCGCTCTGTATTCTAGTCAAATTTGAATGATAATTAAGAGCAGAATAATACATACAATGGTTCATCTACAATTTGGGTACAACAATACAAATATTTATAGAATATTTCTAAATATTTGTAATCTGTTTTTCTGTTTGTATCTTGAAAGAATTTTCAACAATGGCTTCCCAAAAAATACATATTCCATTACAGTTTTATTAACCAGGAAGGTTTTGTTTTCTGAAAGCTTCTTTCCCAGTTATTCTTAGTTTTTCTCTCTTATCTTGGTCACTTCCAAGGATCTGAATATTTTCCTATGCCAGCCTTCCTCTGAAAAGTGAGGGGAAGCTCTGAGTGGAATGGCAGAAAGAGGAAAGAGAAGGAATATAATGAACTACCCTTGAAATGTTTACAAGCATTGCCCCTGCAAGCAATTTGCCAGGTGAATTTGGCAAATTATATGCTATAAACAATTACTTTTATTACAGTAACATACAAAGGCACAGAGCAAAGTTGAAATCCTGATGGTAAAAATAACAGAGTGAAATCTTCTCCTGACCCCAAGAGCTGTGACCCTGCTGGGAAATAGAGTGAGCTCTCTAATTCAAGGAAACAGTTGGCTTTTAAACATTCTTCATTAAAACTGGGTGGGAATTGCTTTCTAGAGCAGAAAATATTTAGGCTATGGTCCAAATCCTGAAGTAAGAAGAACAGATCAGCATCTTTAGGAAGAAAGACTTATACAAATCTTGTTATATTATCCTAAATTCATTAATGAAACAAATGCCTCATACTCACTTTTACCAAGGCTTGACATTCTTTCTGAGTCTGATAGTCTCCAAGCCACCTTTATTACCTCATCTCGGCCGTCATTATTAAGGACAACACTCTCCATGTTTCACCATCTAAATAACAGCTTTGTGTTTAATGCTGTTGATTATATCATATTGCAATGCTCTGGGCCTTTGATTGTAAAATCGTATCTGTATTTTCTTACTGTGTTTAGAATGGAGAAAAATAGTTGCAAAAACAAATGCAGAAACAGAATCGTGCAGTTCAATGAGCAAACAAATTAACGAAAGTACCTTTACAAGAAAAAAATAATAACTTAGTCCCCATAAATAAGTATCAGGCGTAATTAGGAACATAAATACAAAAAAAATGTATACAACCTGAAAAACTATGTGTAAACTTGGGATGGACCAAAACATTTCTATCCTCTGGGATTTAAGCCTCTTCTTCTCCCATTTACTTAGGAGTTAAAGAACTCACTTAGTATGCAAAACTGGGTTTGGATTATTCCTTCATCCAAGAAGGCCAGAGTCCTTGGATCATTCTAAGTGATTGCCCTGCTGTCTTGTATCCCAGGTTGAGCGATTTCCTACTTTCCCCTGTGAAAATTGCTGAATCTTGGCTCAAGTTCTTTATTCACCAGGTTTGAGGGGAAAGAAAAGGGAAAAAAATGCATTCTCTTCACATGAGTGAATATATAACCAGCTGCACAAACTGCCAAAGAAATAAACCAGGTTTCAAACCCAGTTTCCAACTGAGCATTCTTGTTTATTCAAACTGTACCTGCCCCAATGTGCCTTTCGTATAACATTTAGGCATTGTTCTTAGAGATGGGACGCTCAGATTTAAACCTATCAGATAGCAAACATGTTTCTATTAGACATCCTGCAGCCTTGATGAATGCCTGCACCATTGATCAAGGAGCATGGTGATAGCTGCTTCTGTGCTACTTTTGTAGATGAGGCTTTGGATTGGTTTGCCTTTATTAAAACACCACTGAAACCATTTTTTAAGGAAAAAAAATCCCCCCCCCTTTTTCCTTTTGTTTTTCATTCTGTTTAATGACAAAACCTGACTGTTTTGTTTTCAGCATCATCTAAATCAGTTAGCTTTCTTGATTTAAGTTCTGAAACAAAACCCAGTTATTCACTCAGGCTTTACTTATTCCTTCTGAACCTTTACTGAATCAAACCTTCAGTCTGTAGTGGAGTTCTGCACAATGCCACCCCTGTGGAACAGGGGATTCTGGAATACAGGCAAACTTCCTCCCACCATCCTATCTGTCTATTTAGATATTTCATCATTGTTTCTTATTTATAACTTAGCAGATTTACATCACATGATAGAGACTCAAATGAAAAACACTTCACAATGCTGATGTAAAACTATTTGAAGTAGGAGTCATGTCAGTTCTGAACATCAGAACAAAGGAGGATTTAAACTGTTCCTCAATCCTTGTGGGCCTTTTTATAGGGCAAATTTCTTTCACTGACTAGAAAAAAAGAACAACAAACAACAGATGAAGACCATTAATATATATTATCAGGCAGCATTTTGCAGTATAGTTAGGTGAAATCTTGCCATTCTGCTCATAGACATGAAGTTCTTAAAAAATGGGACCAGCAAAGTTGACCTCAGTATAGTAAGCAGAATAAACCAGTTATACTTAGTCTCATTGGTGTTTATAAGAGGTTTTAGCTGGCTTCCTTCCTGACTGTCTATAACTGGCACAAACAATTTCCTTCTCTGAGAGCAGCTCTCTCTCACTGGTGTAGTTACTCTTAAGGCCAGGAATGGAATAAAACATTTATTCTCTTGAAACAACCTCCTTCGTGGAGAGGCCTATAAACAAATGGTAATGATAACCAGACATTCATCAAATTGTGGGAAGACAATTAGTGGGATGCCACAAGAATTAGTGTTAAGCCTAGGTATAATCAACATCTTTAGTCTCTTCCACAATCTAATAAAATCTAGCTGCTGGAAAACCTTTCTTAATATTCACACAATTTTCTCATTTCCTTGACTTACTTGCATAGTGTCAAGGCAAAGATTGTTATACCTCCTTTAGCAACTCTTTTTTACTGTGGATTTTTCAACTGCTTGTAAAGGACTGGCTTTATGGACATCTGTTCATGTTAGAAAGTAAAGTGAAGCTGTTTAGAAGTAAAGTAATGTGAGGGTGCAGGAAGATGTTGCTATTCAGCAACAAAACCTGTTAAGCCACAGGGACCACAGTGTGTGAGCCTGACTTGTATAGAACTGAACCAAAGGGATTTTTCTGAATTCAGAAAAGAGAATACAGAAGCAGATGAGGTATATTGAGCTGGTGAGTCTGTCTTGGTTTTGTGGACAACTGAACTAAATATCTTCATTTCTAAGCAAACCTTGTCTCTCCTCACCATTTCTTCTGGATATCCATTCCAGGGTCCTATAGCTCTGCCATTCAGAAAATTAAGAAAGATTCCAACTCAATTTTATTTGTCTTTTTTCAGTCTCCATACGTTTGGACACTGTCTAAGTTTATGAACAAAAAAAAGAGAGCTTATTGTGAGAACTTTCTTAGAGGTCACACTATACTCGCAGTTCAGACTCTCAAAACCTTGGGGCCAAGCCACAAAAACTTACATTGCAGTTTTCACAGGTCTGATTTCACTAACTTAGCTATATTTCCATATTCCCATAGAAGAACGAGGGAAAAGCTATCTGCATTATTAAGATATTTGAAAATTTTGCATAAGAAACCTTAAAATACATATTTGGTCAGTGAGAGCAACATAGCTTTGGTTTGTGCAGTTTCATATCAAACTAGATCTGCAATTAGAATTTAACACTAGGAGGTAAATGTTTTAGACCATCTAAATGAAAGAATGCACAAAAGCAGGGGTGAAGCTTCTACTGATGGCAAGTAAATCTTTCGAGTTAAATTATGTATTAAATAGTCTATCAGGTTAATGAGATAATATGGATAAGAATTAACCAAATACATATAGATACACATAAAGATAAAAAAAGAATGATAATTAAAAGCATACCATTGTAAGAAAAACATTTTAAACAACGTTTTGGGTTTTGGGAGTTGTTACTTCACGTTGCAGCAGTGGTTTTTGTTGTTTGAACCAAAACGTCCTATATGCGTCATTTACAATGTCTTTACCAACATTTGGCCCAAATGCAGGTATTTTTCTGTAACTAGCAACTGTCTATTTAGTGGTCTCACTAAAAGCAGAACTTCCACAAAATATGTACAAGTGCAGTGCCACCTCTAATGTATTATGAAAACATAAACATCCTAAGTCCAACACGTGATTTGCAGGGCTTAACTTGGGCTCAGATGTTTATAGATAGGGACATAGTTTACAAACGAGGAACAGTATGGTTAAGAGCAAGGCAATGAACAGAGAATTTTGGTGTAATTATCCATGATGAATGAGAACAGCCAAAAAGAGCATATCACTGTAGAGCAAAACCAACATAAGAATAACCAGGATGTTGTGGTTATTAATTGTGAAAAAAAAATTGTGAATGTGCCTAAATTGGAATAACAGTACTGACACCACATTTTACTTTATTTTTATCTTTTTTTTGTCACAGAAGGTAGCATTTGTTTTTTGTTATTCATATAAAGGTTTAAAAAAATAATGCCTGAAATTCATTAATTTGCTGCACCAGAATGAGTTTAGAAGCAGAGGAGAATAATTGATGATAAGTCTATACTGAGATATTTAAGGGGTTGGAAATAATAAAGTTTGTATTAAGAAATTTATGGAGTTGGAAATAATAAGCCAAAGGATTTTTTAAATATACCAGTAAGTTCAGTATTCCAGAAATATGCTGAATATATACAAATTACATTTGACAGGTAGAAGAGGATACACATATCCTGATATGTATGTAATAAACATGTAATTAATATCAGCTGGGACATTAAATGGCATAACTAAAGACACTTTGGAGCTTTCCTCAAAAAAAGACCTTTGCAATCTGTTATTTTTTAACTTTTCCAAGGCAAAAAAGGTGTAAGAATGTTAGCAAATTACAACCAAGATTTTACCTTCTCTTTTTTATATTAATGCTAAAGAATTTTAATTCTCAATCACTTCTTATGCATAGTTGGTAATGATTTTTGTAAGCCTGTGCCAGATTGACACTAGCAAGAATATTGATTGGTTATTAAATTTTATCTAATCCCAAACAAATCTAATGGTTAAATCATTTCCTGTCAGCACTGTTTCCTCAATGGTTTTTGCATTTGTAACTCCTGAAGTATTTAGAGAGAGAAACTATGGTCCTCATTTTGCTGTAATAAACAAGTTCTAATAGAGCCTGAATTCCTTATGGATGGCAACATTTTTGTGAAATTCCAATGATGATTCCAGTAGCCTTTATCTGTTCTATCATTTATCTTGAATAGGATGAACTGTGATTAAAACAGTAATGGTAGCTAGACCCAGTAAAATAACATTAGTGCTTTGCCTCTACAAAGCACATTTTGTGCAACCTATTCAAGGGTGCATTTGTCTTTTTCATAACCATATCATAGTCTTGACTGATGGCATGCAGCTCCAGAACAGGCACCAAAATTTATGTATGTGTGTCTATATTATAGTCAATAGCACCTAGCCAGCTGTTCATCTCAACCTTAAATGAGTCTCTGCAGATTCCATTTTCAGTAACAACTTGATCTTTGTTGACTATCTTGGGACCTCAGCAATTCACTTCACATTTAGGTACATACATTGGGGAAGCTTAGATTCAGGTGTCTGAATAGACACCCCCATTTTATGCCACATAACCAGCTAATATATCAATGCCTTTTCTTCCATAGAATTGTAGAACTGTTCAAATTAGGTAATAATTCAGGCTGGAAGGAACCTTGGGAGATCTTTGGTCCAGTCTTCTACTTGAAGTAGTGTCTTCTTTGTACTACATGAGCTAATAGAGCAGTTCAGGCTGTCTAGGTCTTTATCCAGTCAAATTTTCATTTCTACTGGATGAGCTGCATTTATACCAGAAATTCTTACTAATAGTACTGAAGCAGGGACCTTCACTTTTGTACTGTCAAAGTTCTTTCAATTTCTCTTTCTCTATTTCTATTTTCTTGTATTCATTCTGGAATTAATCCTAGTCTTTCCTGTTTGTGCGTACCCAGTTTCAATTTCTCTTTGAAGTAAAATATAATTTTTAAAATAAAAATACTTTCTTCACCTCCAAAAAATGACAGCATTACAGGCTTTGATCAGGTTTCTTAAATTTGCTGAGTTTTAATTTCCAAACCTCTGTCTTACCATTTCTTCAACTAACGGATGGAGTAGCCCTCAAGAAGAAATTTCCCACTCCCTTTTCCAAAACATACATGATTATAGTATAGTATGTTAAGTTTTACAAGCAGAAATTCACCATTAGATCTCCACTCACTGGTAAGCAAGTTCATCAGGTAGGAGCAGAGGGCAAGGCTCATCCATCAGTGTTGTAGCTGAGTGGTAACTCGGCAAGCCATTTCTGCAGCTCTCATTCACACAAGGAACTTGTCTAGTAAAAGCAAATCCCTGGAACACACATGTTTATCACTACCAAAGATGTCAAGAATGAGTAGACATCCAAGGGAAAAGTACCAGGATGATGAATGGTCTGCAGAGAAGGATTCGCAGGACAAGTCAGAAGGATTAATGCAGATGCACACTTTGACTCGGTGACATCTAAGAAAGGTAGATAGACAGTTTCATCTGGTTTTTCCAGTTGTATGGGTTAAACAGCCTTTCTGTGGCAGATCTGGACCAAAATAGTCTGTAGTATTATGACATTTCTGCTTCCCAGGCAAATGTTTACATACTTAAGAATAAAGCATGTATGTGGGTGGTGACTGGGAGAGGTACAAGAACAACTAAACTTTCCCATTACTGCTGGACTCACATCCTGCTTTAAATCCCTGCCAGAACCCTGCAGACTCTGTTGACCTGATTGTCTCTTCTCACCTCTCAAGGGCTCCCCTGCCCAGGGTCCAGGATGCCAAGTCTACCCTCAGGGCTATCAGCCTTTGCCCCAGGAATTCCAAGCAGACTGGTCTCCAGCTCCAAACAGCCATGACTGACCATGGGCTCTGCTGAGCCAGGCTCACCCACTGGCCCATGTCCAGGCCTGGTCTCAGCCCATCCCTAGGAATGTGTATGATACCCAGAGCTGTGGCTACCCTGTTACCCCTGGCTGCCCTGATCCTGACTGAGGCAATGGGACAGGACCTGGCTACCAGGGTGTGCCCTGGAGGGAAGTCCCCTTGGCACCTGTCCCCATGGAGCCAGCAGCCTCCAGTGCACCCTGACAGCTATATGTCTACTCCATACAGTTAATATGACAGCATTCCTCAAGGTCCTCTTCCACTGACATATCTGAAAATTTCTTTAAAGCTGGAATTTCTTCTAACTCCTTAAACCCATGACAAATTGTCTTCTATATTGCAAGTTATTTTATAGAATAAACAGCTAAAGTTTGACAGTAACAGCAAAAATACAGGGAATAGTCTGATGGAATAAGATAAGCGGTTTGTTATCCCATATATACATTCGAATTTTAGGTATCATACTGTTTTGCAATATTTGGCTGTTATAATCATCCTGACTCAGGTGTTTCAACTTCCAGGCTCTCACAAAAATAATTAACAGACTGATATCTTACTTAGTTATTCTTGACTGAGCTGTGATTCCCCAAAACTTTTCTCATACAATTTCATTTTCTTTTTCTGGTTTTTTTTGGGGGGAAGGGGGCAATGGATAATGGAGGGATGGGGAGGTTGTTTGTGGTTGTTTTGTTTTGTTGTGTTTTTGATTTTGGTTTGAGGGTTTTTTGTTTGTTTTTGGCTTTGTTTTGTTTTGGTTTTGTTTTTGGTTGGTTGGTTGGTTGGTGTTTTTTTGTTTGTTTGGGTTTTTTGGGTTTTTTTGTTTGCTAATTCTGATGGAATCTGGCCTTCCAGGTTGGGTGAGAGGGCATTAAGACATATCTAGACAATACTACAGAGCAGTGGTGCTGTCACAAGTTCCATACAGCAGGCGGACATCATATCTTCTTAGCCAGGAGATTCCCTCCACAGCAAACTCATTGCAAGGCACTGCAAGGAGATTTCATGTATGTCTCATCAGTTGAAAAGTTTTGTGGCACACAGGCCTTGAAATGGCTCTTCCTTGAGAAGGAAAACCTTGTCTCTTTGGAATAAACTGTGATCAACTGTTCAGCAGGGCTAAGACACTCAGTCAATGATTTGTATTTTGACACTTCAGATAAATATGACAAGGTGTTTTGCCTTCCACCTGAAGCATTTCATTTCTCATCTAATATGCAATTTTCTGCTGAATTTTTAACTAGGGCGCCATCACAAAATGTTCTCCTTTGTCAGCAAATCATGCAACATCTGCCCAGTAATATATCTTCTCCTGTTTCATCATCCTGATCAAAAACGGAAGAAAATTTTATTAAAAATCATCAATTTCCTACATACCCAGAAAAAATATAACACTTCCTGAGTCTTGTATTGTCTGACTCCCAGGTGCATCAATCCTTCCACCATCATCTCCCTCTTGTGCACGGAGGTGAACAGAGTTGCCCTGAGTAGTGGGTGGCGTGGGAGGACACTTTCTTTGCTTAGAAAAGCAAAGAGAATTAAAGCTGGCTCCACGTGGAGCTTGCAAGCCTAGAGGGTGAGCCAGCCCTGTACAGCACAGGGAGGGCAAACAGGGAAGCATTGCTGCTGCAGTGAGGGCACCCATCACTCTCAGTGGACAAGACCCCATCCAAACTGCCACTAAGAGTCAGACACATCCCCATTTGCATGATTGCTATGGGTCTCGTCATGGAGAAAGAATGAACCAAAACTGCAGTTGCCCTGTTGTATGTGCTTGAAGCAGCTGGACTAGCAGGGGGATTCAGGGATTTTCTCTCCCTAAAAACATGCTGTTGGGAACATAACCACGGAAATTCCACACGTGAATTCTTGTTGGTGTGCATGGAAATCACAGTGTATCACATATGGATTTATACACATTAAGTAGACTTGTAGCAACTTCTGAAAAATATAAGTATTTCCCATCTGTGACCGTGAGAGCTCTGAGAGAAACAGACTTGCTGAGGCAGGTCACTCTGCTATAAGAGGCAGTTATGTTTTAACACTGTGGAAAGCTAGCCAATGATTCACATGATGGAGAAGTTTAATTCAGAGGATTTATCAAGTATCTCATATCTTAACCTCTGCTGATCTGTTTTGCATGAGAACTATGGGTGTTTAGAGAAACTCTTCGGTCCTTCTTGTCTCTGACTGCAAAAACAAAATGTTGCTTTGCATCTATCTTAATCACAGCATTTTCTTTGCAGTGGTTTGCATCTCCATGGCTGTCTTCCTTTGATAAAGGTGACAGTCTTCACTATTTTCTTCTAATCAAAAACCAAGTCACTACATTAAAAGTCCATAGGTCAGATATGTTACTAATGCTGTTGCCCGAGTCCCTACAGGTTCACCAAAACAACACAGATCCAGTTCTGAGAAGTAGCTGATTGTCATATGCCTCTATTTAAATTAACCTAAAAATCTTAATGATAACACTGAAAGAACTAATATTGTTCTCCTTCTTGGCTATCTTTTCGTTGCTTTAGTGTCCAGTATTAGCCTCCTGTGACTTCAACAAGACCTAGAAACTGGGCTACTTGAGCCATATTCAGACAGTTTTCCTGTATCTGCCTATTTCAGATACTGCAGCCTTTTTTCTCTCCTTGGGAGGTAGACACTGCTCTCTTGTTTCAGATGGCACAATATTTGTAGTGAATAATTTACATGTGAAGATAGGTAGGTCTAGTTCAGATCCTCATAAATATGCAGGTGATTAGAGAGAATTACATTCTTACTTCCAAAAAAGTAAATTTCCACCCCTGAAAATCAGTATTTGCAAATGCGTTGCAGAAGTATTACCCTTAATCAAGGGTATTCAGTAAAGCATAGGCATTGACTTCAGTGGAAATGGACAGAGACAGAAAATGCCCATTTGAAAACTGAAGCCCAAATATCCAGATAATGTTCACTTGTCCAGAGAATCCTGCCTTCTAACTTTGTCTGGAAAACAGACTAAGATAGAAAATAATATCTGAATTTCTCTTCATTGCATCAATATTTTTCATTTGAGTATTTATTTTCCCTAGTGTCAATCCCAAACTACTTAAAAGCAATCTGCTCCTTGTCCTGATTTCAGAAAAAGCTGTTTTACTACTGTTTATGTAGCACTGAAATCAAGTTTATATTTCAGTGTTATCAGTCTTTCTTTTATGTCACACACGTACACAGAACAAATTTCCTGATGAACTACCATTTCTGAAAGGTTCATTACTGAAATTTCAGTCTCAAGCATTACTTCTTCTCACAATCACCAAGTCCAATCCACTTGTGTAGCATTAATCTGCTCCATAGATAGAGGCAAGACATTTCCATTGTTCCCTAGGATAACTAGCTCCTCAATGCCTGCTGACAAAGGTTTTTTTAGCTACTCTGACCCAAAAAACTGACAAGAGCATATTAGGAACATACAAACACAACCCTCCAGATTAGTTACTGCATCTATGCAAAATGTTAAGCCTTTTTATTTTTGTTATTATAGATCTGGAAATATGGTGGATGGCCAAACTGCAGCTTCTATATTGGATACTTGATACAACAAAGCAGTAAGCCTTACATTGTGTACGATCAGTTTTCTACTGCAGGCTGAATGTTCAAAACTTGGAAAGCCCAGTAAGTTCTTTGCCTATGGGATGTGAGCTTTGTACCAAATTTTCATGCAATTTTAAAATAGTCTCTGTAATTAGTGGTCTAATTCTGCTGTGCACAAATAACTTTACCCACCCAAGCAAGAACACGAAACTCCTATTTGTGAGCTCAAATTGGCTGAATGTGTGTCCTCAAACAAATGTACTGTGAGTCTGCTGTATATATAATATTAAGTATGGCATGCTCTGAAACTACAGTCAACAAACTCATATGAAACACTGCAAAATTATTTTTGGTGCAAAATAGGTGAGGCTAGGAAAAAGGCCAGAATCAAAACTTAGACTTTGCTAAATTGGCTCTGGTCCAGATCCCCAGTCATGAGTAAATTCTTCACAAGACTTACAGCACTCAGAAGATTTTTTAGTATCTGAGTTGCCCTAACGTTAACATTTGGTATCATGATCTTGTTACTGCTTCAGCCTAGTAGGATCTAGGACTCCCTTGCTGGAGGCCCTCAAGTCTGTCCATGAAAGAAGCCTATAAATCCCTGTGAACCACGGAGTCCATAAACACTGGACAGAACAGACGACTGACAAATTCATTCACGATCCCAAAAATATACTCCCATCACTGCACTGGGCATTTATAGTCTTGGTTTTCCTACTGTGCCTGTCCCTGTGTTTATAAGCTGCCTACCAGAACAGCTCAAACACCCTTAGCCTGATAATTCTTTAATAATTGGCCATTCCTGTTTCAAAACTTCTCTCTTCTATTGAATTACCTAAACACAGCTAATGGAATGAGAGTGGCAAAGGCATTAATTAGGGCAGACAGTGATCCAAATCTTCAGAAAAAACTATGAGAAATCCTTGTGGCAAATAATATGTAAACCACCATGGCCTGATTCCCTGTATGTTTCTTGCAATAATCCATAGGGAAGCATAATGCAGTAGGAAGGATTAATCTTATTCACCTATCAAATGTGGAGGGGTTATACACCCTTGTAAGTAAATATTCTGATTTCATTCTTGTCTGCAGCCTTCAGTGCTATCTTGTCTACATAAGTAGAATTTGTATTAACAGCAATTATTATTATTATTACTATAGTTGGCTGAACATTTCCTAAATTGAGGCTATTTGAAGTTATACAGCACAAAAATCGTGAAACAGTGGAATTATTTTCTTTTAAAAATCACAAAATACAAACCAAATTACTTTTTTTAAGTTTTCTTTTGAGAAAAACGTAGTCAAGTTTCACCCTAGGGCAAATTTCTATGGATGAGTTATAATTATCTAAATAATGAGGTTTTTAATGAAAACAAGGCTAACTCAGTGTGAATTGTAGCTGAGCAAATTTTGTCCCTATAAGTGTAACATAATGGAAATCTACAGAATATCGAATTTTTTTTCTGATTATTGCCTAATTCATCAAAACCATATCATTTACAGCACACTCTAAATGAGGCAAAAGCATATTCAAGGATGAGGCAGAGAAAATTCCAAAAAGCACCAAGCAGACAAGTAATTAGTAGGTAGAAGAGTAAGTCACATGAGAGGAGAAAGTATTATCAAGCTCAGTGTAAATCTGGGATTTCAACAGTGATATCAGTTACACATGTGAGTTGTGGTGGGGAGAACTGAGGAGAGGGGGTGCTTAAATTGAGGGAGGACTACAGGACATGAGTGGAAATGGCATTGTGACTGGCGAGCCAGTACATCATCTGTAAGGTTTTCATCCTGGGCTTTGGTATAACTCCTGTATATGTAGCAGTTTTAACTGGAAGTTTGAAATGCAACTAAGAAAATGAACAGCTAAACCCAAAGGGTCCCTGAAATAGAGGAAAGGTTGGCAAATTAGCTCTAAACTAAACAGCACACTCACCATTTGTGCAACGTTTTGTATTTTCAAGGCATTGTAGAGACATCAGCTAATGAAGGGCCTTTTTTTTTTTTCCTTGCGCTCCCTGGAGTTCACATGAATTAAGACATCTACAAATGAGCATTAACCAAAGATTACAGAAGAGGGGTATTAGAGTTTCAAAGTTGGTTGGTTTTAGTTTGGTTTTTTGGGGTTTATTTGTCCCTTGCCAACACACCAATTTGGGGGCCAGAACAAAGTGGCTTGTTGGAACTCAGGTTTTCACCGCCTGCTGGAGCAGAGCTGGGGACAGTCAGTCCACAGTTATCTACAGCCTGTACAAAGGAGTAGGTAATAGCTCCCGCATGCCATCTTAATTCTGTGAGAATATGGTGTGGGGAGGTTTTTTCTTCCTTTTTTCCTTCTTCCACTTCACTTTTCCCTGGCTCGGGGAGTGGCAGCAGAGTGGTTTCCCTGCATTCATCTTTGCCAGTGCCGCACACCTCTGGTCCCATCGGCTTTGGGGATCAGCCGTCGCCTTACTGTGGCTTGTGGTGGCTCCGGGAGGGTCCCCGCTCGCCCTCGACTCCCAAAGTCCTACACTGTCTCCTCTGAGGACGGTCAGCACTGCCTGGATTTACCCCGGACTCATTGTGGGGGCAATCGCCATCTGCAGAGGAGCTTTTAAGCGCTTCCAACACTTTCGGAAGTTAGTGAGAGGGTCCTTGCGCTGCCCACGGGAAAGATTCCAGGCCGTCTCTGTGTCCGCTATTCCCCCGTGAGCTCTGGAGCCGGCGCTGGTGACTCAGCTGTACCCTTTGTCTCGCCAGAGCCGGCCAGCACCTCCTGTTGGCCCTCGGTCACTGCACTTTCTGCCTTCTTGGAGCCCAGAGACACCCACTGGTGCTTGGGATTACACTGCACTGACGGGCAAAGGCAGGACTTCATTGTTTGAAAGTTTTGGTTGAGGGGTTGTTGTTTGTTCTGTTCTGGTTTTGTTCTATCTATCTATCTATCTATCTATCTATCTATCTATCTATCTATCTATCTATCTCTATCTATCTATCTATCTATCTATCTATCTATCTATCTATCTATCTATCTATCTATCTATCTATCTATCTATCTACCTCAGTATAGAACTGTTATTTCCCTTTTCTACATTTTGTACCTGAAGCCTCCTAATTTCAAAATAATAATAATAATAACTTGTAGGGAGGAGGGTTTGTGATTTCTTTCTGCTCCAGGAAAGTTCCTGCCCTCCTTAGCAGACATATTGTCTTTTTAAACCAAGACAAGTGGATATCAAGCAATAGCCAGCTACTAGGTAGACACATGAATAGAAACCTAAACCAGCCATTCATTGTGAAGTGCAGAGCTGCTACAGAGCTACCTGGTCCATTACCTGGTGGGTTAACACTGTGCATCCATAGGTGCTGCACCTGAGCGGAGAAGTCCTCCCTCTCAGTCAGGGACAGCATTGTGCTGGGACCAGCTATTGCTCCATCAGTCTCCATGCCTCTATGTCTCTGTGCCACACTTCATTGAACATGAAAGACGTGCCTGAAACATCACATAGTGCACTGAGAGGATTGTAGACCAAGGAATTGCATCCAACAGGACCTCACATCAACTGCAGGGAGAGAGCCCATAACCATCACACTGACAGCATTGCTCTTTCCTCTCTTGAAACTCAACCATCATCCAGGCGAGAATGGGAGGTTCATAGAACGGGAAACACTCTAAAGCCTAATGCTCACAGAGATCATTTGCTAAGGGTATAGCCAAGTTTCTGACCATTAATTTTATGTTACATACTCTTACAATAAAAATACATTAATTATTTTGGGAATGAGGAAAGAAACACTTGCCAGTGAATGCCCTTATTATACAATGAACTTTCAAGGGGTCCCTTCAGTTTCATAATTCTTTTTGTTTCAGTTGTAAAAAGGTCCAGTTTTCACCTTTCACCAGTTTTCCTCCCCGCAGGAAACTTCTCATAGTACCCTGGATTGTGGGAGAAGAAAGTACAGCACTCTTTCAGATGAGGATGCCGGAAACTTGATTTGACCACTTCAGTCAGTTACAGAAGTTGAATGTCACCTTCCTTTTCTTCCAAACAAAAACCTCTTTGATGTGACCATCCCATGAGCTCAATAAATGAAAATGTAGTAGTGGTTTCTCTTCTTCAAACTGAAACCAAACCCACTCATGTGAATTAGGTGTGCTAAGAACAACCTACCAAACCTGACTACTCAGGATTTTAAGCCTGGATAGGTTTTGTGGATCCCACAAGAACTTCAGTCTGATCCCACACTCAGCTGAGAAGGTAGCAGCTCTGAAAATGGATATGAGCAGAATTGCCAAAGTCAGGCAAAAGTGCAAGAACTTGAGTATTCCCTTCCTCTGAGGAGCTAGGCACATTACTTGTACCTCAGTTATACGTATGTGGCATTTGAAGTACCTAAGTGTCTTATTGGGTGCGGGCATGAGTGCTAGAGATAACATTAAAAGCACATAAACAGAAACCCTACTTGTCCTGGGCTGTCAAACACCGAGTCCTTAGCAACAAATATCTGAGCCATGAAGCCTGGATCACAGAAAGAAATGCTGAGAGCATACAAGTAATTTTGTGACTGTATAGTGGCTGCTCATGCAAAGCATACATTTTTGAAGTGTTTCCAGTACTACAGAAGCCTTGCAGCTAGTTCTGAGTCATTCTGAGCACCAGAAAAGGTGATGAACATTATAGGAAATGATCTCCAGTCACTTCAAAATATTATTCTGGAATGAAAACTTCTATGAGTTATTTTGTCTGGGAGGCATTTTGTGGTTATTAGACTCATTTTTGTTCTGTTTTTGCAGAAAAGCACTGCCTACTTCTGCCCACGACTTTGCAATGACAGGCACAACTGCATCCCATGAAGACTATCCAAAGCATCATTGAAAGAAAGCCAATAAACAAAACAAAAAATTATAGCTTACTCTGCAGATGCTGAAAATAATACCTTATGCTGGCACACAGTGGAATTTTTTCCCCTTACACCACTACAGGGAATTTTCAGAAGAGCTCTCTCAAATTAGAGACTTTATCACCTAAGAGGACCAAAGTCAATTATTATGAACTGAGCCAAAGGATTCACTTAGCAGCCTCACCATCCTTCTGCTTGACTGCTGTCAGATCTCCTCTCTTTTTCCATGCTTCCAGGAAAATTGACTGTTCCTGCTTGGATTAATTTGTTATCTCAACTTTTTATCCGAGGGATGGTTCAATATGATCATATGAGTGCTCACTGGAGATGGGGATTGCTTTCAGGTCCAAGAGCTGAGACATACAGGCCAAGCAGCTGGGAGTACTTGCTAATTGTAAATGCAGTGAAGATATAAAACCCCAATCTTGCAAATTTTCAGAAAAAAATTTCCTGACACTGACTTCTATTCTATTGCAGTATAATATCTCAAAGGAAATGGTAGTAGCTTCTTGACTTACGCAATAAAGTCTCACCCGCTGAATAAAGCTTAACAAAACAGACCACTATGAGTAGCTTTTCATCAGCAGGAAGACAGCATCATTGTATGGGCTTGGTCTCTCATGTGTCTATGATGTCTGACAGATTACAGTTAGCCAAGTAATTAGAGTAAAGAAGGTAGCTTAAATGGGAACTTAAAAATGTGAGAAAGGACCGTGATTATAAATAGTGCAGACTATATTAAGAGATTATAATAAAAAGAAAAAAAAAAAAAGGTTCAGGAGGATTAAAGTGTTAAACAGTAGTTAAATAGCAAAGAGAGAAAGAAGACAGTCTAACGCCTCTTCTTTTTTATTTTTCTTTGTAATGCAGGTTTAGCTGCAATTTTCAGATGTTTGGTGCCCTAGTGTGTGAAAATAGAATTCATTTTCATGAAATCAATTTCCTCAACAGGGATGGGGTCAGGTGAGGGAATTTTGTAACTTCATACTGTCAGACAGCCACTAGGACATCAGTGGAGGTCTCAGTGCCAGTCTTATGCCTTGTTCTTCACTGAGAGTGAATGCTTGCTGGAGGGAATGGCTGTGCTATCTGGCTGGAGCTGAGCAGTCCTGTGAGTACAGCTGTTTACTTGGAGACAGTAGATATTACACATAACAATCCTTTTAGCATCTAGTCTCAATGGAGAAGGACACTTTTAAAAGAAAGAAACAGAGACTTGTCTGAAAATGAAGCATAGATTTAACAGAAGGTACCTTATACGCCCCTATGGCGTGGTAACCCAAAAAAAGATGGATTTCATCGGAAAGCAGTTTATGACCACAGTTGGTTTACAAGGTGAGTCACTGAAGCACATACTCTAAAAGAAGGCAGTGCTCAGTAAAAATTGACAACATGTGGCAAACCACACACCAACCCTGCCTCAAACTCATCTGTGCTGGCTACGTTCTTGTGTCTATGTACCAAACCTAACCCAGAGCGAGCCAATCCCCCTCTCAGGCTTGGCAATGCCTGTGACAAGATTTTAGCTTAGATTCAGCTAATACATATCAAGCCATTTGCACTCTGTCCCTTTGTCAGTTGAGTAAGTAAAAGAGACCAGCTGAGAATCCGTGTTTAAATACTATTTCACCTGTCAAGCAACAGTGCTCCCCAGCGTGGGATGTTTAAATGGGAATCGAGGAGATTGCCATGAAACAGCAAAATCAAAGACACACTCCCAGCACCACCACTGTTCAAGTCTTTCTTCCAGCTCCAGGCCCTGCAACGACAAAAGAGGAGTCTCAGAGAGGAGAGGGCAGCAATTGAGAGAGGCCAGGAAGCCATGATGCAAGGGTGGGAGCAGGCAGATACCAACCCCTGGGGCTTGCCTTTCCTGAGGCCAGCATCCCTTCTTGCTGCCACCCACCACCAGCAAGTCTGCCCCTGCATGTACCTAGCTCCAAAATCAGCCACCTCCAGAAGTTTTCACCATATTGAGGTCCCAGGCCTGCCTTGGGCAAGCTGCAGCTGGGCAGGGAAATATAACCCTTCCATTGCAGGCATGGGGATGGAAGCAGTGCCAGAGCCACCTTTGCACGTCCTGCTCTGTATGCAGCCAGCTCATTACTGCTTAGCTACACTAACCCTTAAAACAATAATTCCAAGAAAAACACCTCCTTAAATGGCAGTGATTCTAAAATGCCACCGTGCTGCTGCATGGATCTGATGTGTGTGACTGAGATTTTCAGTACTCACATTCTCTTCCCATCAGTACTGAACTTTGTGGCTCCAGTTTCGTGTATTAATTGGAAAATTTGCCTGCATGTATCTTCCAAGATCTATCAGCTCGGTTTACTGACACAATCAAATGCTTGCTGTTTTCAGTTCTGCAGAGCCCGTATAGCTGAACAGCAAGCTATATCTACTTCTTGCAGCATCATCAAAATTGCCAGCTAGATTTTGAGTTCTGATGCCTTGTTATTGCAGTGACAATATAAGGAGCAAGAAAAAAAAAATTTCCAGTACCCATCTGATTCTTGAAACTGTCACTGAAACAAAAACCACCCACCTCCCACTACCTCCAAAAAAAGGAATGTATTTTTCCTGAATGGTACATGAGCTTCTAATCATAAGAATAAATTCAATAAGGAAGAACCTATAGGTCATTTTTTACTTTGACTCCACGTGGTATTAAATTTTCAAAAACAACCGTCAGTATTATGAGCACAAACTTTGCCTCCCATCATTGTAGGCAATTAATAACTGAACATTCAGATGTAACCTGTACTTCCACATTTTTTGCATCCTCTACGTTTTTAATTGAAAGCAAAAATAAACATGGCATCAACTGTTCTATGCAAAAGCCAGACATCCCCATAATGATTGTAAACATTGTGGGACAGACCGGGCACATCTGTTTAAAAAACCTGGTTAAAACAAGGAAGCAAAACAAAACAGATGCTTAAACCCAAGTGCATGCCGTAAAAGGACTCTTGGAGACAAAGCCTGAATAGTCTGACTTTTATGTTCTGGTTGCTGATGTTGCTTCTAGGACCCAGAGTTTGGTGGGTTTGGGTTCATTAAGCTATGAGCTGCCAGAGTGAGTTCACAGTTCACTGGGGATGGAAGCTAACACCTGGGTCTTGAGTGTATCTTCTTTTTTAAAGGTTTTTCAGCAGAGTAGTTTTCTCCAACTCCTTGGTGGATAGGACTCTTCCCGAGGAAGCATGACCTAAAAGTTCTTCATGCTGAGGGTGGACCCAGAAGCAAGTTTTCCTCAGGCAGTCAAATGGAATCCCAATCTCCCCTGTCTGAGCTGCTCACAAGTACCAACAGTCAGAAGGAAGGTGGAGTTTTAGAGTAACCTGCCCCTGTTGCCGGCTTGGCCTCTCTGTCACCTTCCCCTTCACACACGGCCTCATGGGCTCTTGGTCTTGGAAAGCCAGGTCCGTCCAATGAGGCAATCATCAGAGCACAAGCCATCACTCTCTTCACACACTCTTTCAGAAGACACTGTTTTTAAGCAGCAAAATGTCTTAGTCCTGTACAGCTGAGCCCTCCACACTGTGTTAAGATCCACACCCATGCAGTGCTGGACACGAAGGGAGTCAGAAGAGAAGGAAAACAGGAAATGTTCTGGACAGGAGTGCAGAAGAGGGCACAGATGATGAAATATATTTAGGACAGGGAGGTTGCTCCCCATGGAAACCCCATGGAGGTCTGAGAGATCAGAAAGATGTTTGTGCAGCTGTAGCTATGACCCACTTAGACCTGTCAAATCACAAGCTTTATGTCTGAGGAGTATTTGTTCATCTGCCTCCAGGACTGGTGCTGTGCAACCTGAAGAGCAACAGCAATGCAGATTTTCTCTGTCTTTACCTCCACTGATCAGCTATATCCAGTGCAGGAGGTACCATGGCTAGGGGAGGCTCTGGCATGAGATGAAGGCAATGGAGTTTGTCTTCCCATTGGGCTCTCACTTACTGGTACCCCCTGGTTTCCTGTAGCAGTCACAAGTAACATAATGTAGAACTGCACTGAGGAAAATGTGGTGTCAAAAGCCAGCACAGCCATCTGTCAGGTATCCTGACACATGAAGTCTGTTACCTTGGAAATGGTTGGATACCAGTGCTAGATGAAGTGACTCCTGTGTTGAGATTGTGAAGAGCTTTGATTTAATAAAATAAAGCTTTATCATAGGTATTATTATTATTATTATTACTGCTACTACTACTTTTTTGGCATATCTTCTCATTTTAAAGGCCTGGAGAAACATGACAGATGAGCATTAATGTTGTCATTTGCTATGATTACCAGCAAATCTTTCATTAAATTCATTGCTGCAAGGTAAACTGTATTTCCACATTTTCTCTTGCTCTAGGACTGCAGCAAACTGTTAAGGTAGGACTTGCAATTTGGCTGTTTCAACAGAAACTTGGGCAACTGATTCACTGTAAATTGGTTATTTGGCATTTGTTGGTTTTTTTCGGTGCACACAGATAATGATAACTACACAGGCAGAGATGTTTAGGCTAACTTCCAGGGGCCTTCAAGGCACAGCTCTGGTTCTGATCCATCTCTGGTCAATAATTCTTTCTCCTTTTAAATAATTTAAGCATATCCTTCATTCACCAGGCATTAAATGAAATGTATGAGTTTGGAGCATCTACGGTGAAAATACTAGATGGAAATAAAAGGGCAGCTGATTTGTAGTTATAGTACTAGGCAGCATCAATATGCCCATTTCCATTAAAATATTGCACATTAAAAGTTATAGGAAAAGCCATGCTGTGGCAATAGTTTGATTTCTACTACTTTTCTCCATAGAGTATGTAAATCCTGTCTCAATTTAGTCAGATGATATACCAGCCTAGAAGAGCATATGCAATTAAAGAAAAAAAAAAAAAAAAGAACAAATAAACAGTGCCATCTTTTGGGCACCACTTAAACTCCACATATACTAAATTCCAGATACAAATAATGTAGGAATGCTGTATAGGAATGTGCATACACACTTGTCCATGTAGTAGATGATTTTAGGGTATTAGCTTTATTGTCTCTTGAGACATAAATGATTGGGATTCAAAGCCTGAAAGTCTCCATCCAGGTTCCTGAAGCTGTGGCATCCCAGGCTACTGCAGCATGGGGTGCAGAGCAACAACTGTTTCTGAGTGTATCTGTGGAATCTCCCTGAGGGATGTAAGTCCTGTCAAGAAGAAGATGGATGGCTGAGTATTCCTTGTGAATTTTTGGGAGTTTGAAACTCAAGGAATACGAGAGAGAAACAGAAATGTGGTATTTTCATTTCTGTATGGGAGCAGAGCAGCTTCATATTTTACCAACACGATGTCCAAATAAATTACATGCATTCTCAGACTTCAAACTTCTATGACAGGTTTGTCAGTGGAATCTGTATGGGTAACAGTCCCCCTGACTGATACAACTTTTCCCACTGTGACCCACACTTCCACCACTGCTGGGATTTACTATTACTACACATTGCAGCTGTGAGCATCAAGTGGGCCTAGAATGAGCTGCAGTCCCATTAAAACAAATCTTTCAAACCATAAATATCACTATCTTTGTGCCCCAGGCACTGCCCTGAGACTTTCTGGATGCCACAACAAATTTCACAGGTTTTCAGGTGTAATTATGTGTCCAGTGCTAATTTGAATAGGATCTAGGTGCTCAAAACTCCTCTGAGAATGTGATCCAACCTTGAGAGGAGACTGGATGTTCAGTCATGCTTTACTGAAAAGGTACCCATAGAAAGAGTTATACAAGGTTAAGGGCTTATTCCAGGAAAGTAGAAAAGTGTTGCTCTTACCAGTGATAAGTGCATTACAGTCACCACCATTATGGTGGACAACATCATGGTTGATTGTAAGCAAAAAATCAACTCCCTGGATCAAAACAGTTCTTGAAACATGCAGGAGCACCATGGCCAAGGAGGGATTATATAAGAAGATAGGACCCCAGTCAATCTGCTTCCAAGTAAATGTAACATGATAACTTGTATCCAAATTGGGCAGTGTGATCATCGATCATGGTTGTGTTTAGTCCTCACTAATACAACTTCTCAAAGACTTAATATTTAGGGATTCTGCATAAATTTGATGTGCTGTGAAGATCAGAAGTTAAAACCCTGGCAGTTTCTTCCCTGACCTCACTCCTTGGAGACACAGCACTAAAGTCCACAGTGTTGTGCAAACACTGCAATCTTGTCCTTGGATCCACCAGAGTAAGTGAGGGCAATAAGACAGAATATTCAGAGATAGAAGAAACCTTGACACTTGAAATGATTACTGTTGTGGTTATGAGCCACAGAAATACAGACAGGCAAAGACTGAGCTCAGGTTGTAGAGGGAAACAAAATAACTTATTTTCTGGCTCAGATTTTTAAACATGTTTAGGCTTCTAAAGCCCTAGAAATCGGGGGGGATTGCTGTTTCTGAGGTTCAGCTGTACAACACTCAGGTTTCTTTGACAGATATGTTCTTCTTCAACTCCTGTCTCAAAGGCTCTCTCTCCTTTCTTCTTCCTGCATGGCTTTGTGATGGGAAGGCAGTTGTACTCTGTTACATTTCCAGATGAAGGTAGTATTCTTCTTGGGAATTTTCTCTTGGGAAGGCCTACACGAACAGTGATATTTTCAGTAAAGGAGAATTAGACTATAAAACACCATGAACTGGAAAGGGGTACAGAACTAATTCATTTTATTTTGGCATCTCCAGATTCCCACTGCAGTTCTTCATCTGAGCTGTGTTCTGGGTGAGGATTCTCTTGTCAGATTAGCTTTCTCCAGCTAACACTGTTCTGCATTACATTTTCCTTCTTACCATCCTCAGATGCTGAATTAGTTAATATTTTCCCAAGAATACAAAAGTTTGAAGTCTGATGTTCTCTCTTTATTTCTCTAAATTGATATGCTCTGTTCATTTACTCAGAGGAGTTTGGCAGCAGTAGCGACATCTCAGTTGTGTATGGCACACATGGCACATTACAGAGAGATCAGCATATAGATCAGTCTACTCTGCTTACCAAGCATATAATTTGCTGCTTTGCAAACAGTAAAAGACCTGATTAAATTCAGGTTTTGTGTGTTTGCAAACCTGGCTTGAGTTCATAGTCAATGGAATCAAAATTCCATTAGAACTGAAGTGTACACTCAAGAATAAAACATTATCTTTCTCATCTGCAGGCTCTTCACTGACTTCCACACATTGTTTCAGTGTGGAAAGTCTATTTTTCAAATTGGTTCTCAATAAAAAATGTTGTATCCAGTTGCTTTCTGGTGACAAGAATACATTGACACTGTATGGCATGGATACATGTTCTTGTCTATATTTTTGTTGTGTTGAAGACCCAGGGCCAGCCAAAGGGATGCTACATTAGGCATCTGCTACAGATTGCTAAAGAAGTGCTGATGTCTTCTTTAAACAACTGAATGAAATCTCTTGATCTCAAACTCTGGTTCTCAAGGTGGGGTTTACCTACTCCAGCATCTGCTGTGGGGCTCAGGCAAGCCAGGAGATTTCTGGGATGTATTGAGAGCACTTTTTTACACAGGTACTGGAAGGACATCTAGGGAGGTATTCAGCTCGTTCAGCTGCTCATGGATAATGAATGACTAACCAAGGACTTGATAACTGATAGCACTCTTGGCTGGTGGAGCCTTACATCCTGAGGGAAGTGAGGAAGAAAACTGGTGCAAAAACTTATTATTAATTTCAGGAGAGTGGACATCAAGTTTTTTTAGGACAGTAGTAGTCAGGGTTTTGTGAGAGGTTGTTTAGAGAGCCCAGGAGAGCTGGCTGTGAAACCACTTTGGTGCACAATAACAGGCCACCTCAATGCGTGAGACAGAGCACGTGGCATCGATATAGCAGGAGGCCAGCCTGGTTGAACAGGGACATTTGAGTGAGCTCAAATGCCAAAAGGGTATATAGGGAAGGCAGGAGCAGAGACAGGCTGTCAGGAAAGACTACAAAAGCACTGTAAGAACATGACAGGGAAGTATGGTTCAAGCTGGTGTGAAATGCAAAAAGGAGTGAAACATCTTGCATGGTCACAACTCCGGACTTCTACATCCTTGAGAGATTCACCCCACACAGAGTTGTTGCTTCACATTTTATTATGTCAGCCTTGCACCAATAAAAGAGAGAGATGACTGGGATTAGTTTAGTGGGAAAATAACACTGTTCTCAAAAAAAAAAAAAGGCAAATTTTTGCTCAAAAATATTTTGATTTTCTGTCAAGCAAATTGTGCAGACAGCCACCCAGCTGCTGACATGGAAAGCTCTTTCAGCTGTGTCTCACAGTGGCAAAAAGTCAAATCACCCAAAGCCTGTCAAGGGGGAAGCTAAAGGTCACTTCCATCCCCTTTGGTTTCTAGTCTGCTCATCTCCCTCATTTACATGTCCAGCAAGGAAGGTGAAGTTCCTCATCCCTCTGCCTTGCTGGTTCCCGCTCAGCACGTCTTCAACCACAGGTCAAGTGGGAAAGGTAAGCAACCCCTGAGTAAGGTAAGCAACCCCACAGCCAGAGCTGTGGGGATCAAGTCCTTGCTCCTCCTACACCAAGGTCACGTGGAAACTGCCGGATGATTTCAGCTGACACCCACTAATAAGAGCCTTCAGGTGAACAGCCAGAAACCTTATTCCTGAGGGTTCCTTGATTCTTGAAATTCTTCTGCAATTTTTGCCTCTACATCTGTTTTGTCGTTCAAGGTTCTGTTTTTTTTTTAAATGCAAAGGCTTTCCTTCAGAGGAACAATCATTTCCAGGCCAGGATGATCATAAGTTACTTCTGCTGAGTCCTTCAAGCCACTTTTACCCTGCTACAGAAAAGAAGTGCAGGGATGAGTCTGAGGCCAAGCCCACAGATGGACTTCAGGCCATCCTGCAGAGAGTTATGCCCTGTGCAGAGCAGGGTTGCAGCAGTAAACAGCAGAGCCACAGCTATATAGCACACAAAGTGTGGGAGCCCATGCTCAAACTTTCTTCCTGCTTCTCTTTCATTTAGTGGCACAGCCACTTTGGCACAGACCAGGGCCTTGCTTCAGACCCCTCCAAGATATGACTATCGACCAGGGGGATCTCACAATATCTTCTGAGCCCTACTTATTCCTTTGTATACCAGAAGAGGTGATGTCTCCCTCCAGGCTCTCATCTCCTGGGAGCTCAGAAGTAGCCTGTTTTCCCCTGCTCTTGACAATTCATCCACCTTCTCAGGGAACTGTTTGACTGTCCTGGAAGGCTTCTGTTGGGGTGACCCCAGATATCTGGGATTTGCCAGTGGTACTGAAAGCTGTACTCACTAGGAACCAAAAGGTCTGTCTAAATAGCTATGGTGAGATACAGAAGTCTCCTGGCAGTGTATCAGAATTTGGTCTCTGGAGCCTCCATGAGCCAGGGAGATGGACACCTTCACAAGGAACATCTTCCCACCTCCTCTTTTGAAGTAGATTTGGTAAACCAGGCTCTTCCTGGATTTGGGGCCTTTTTTAGATGGCTGAAACTGATATGGCTCCAATACTAAGCTGCCATCATAATATGCTCTTTACTCTGATTAGTGTTAAAATTTACCCTCTTTTAGATGGACAGCCTAAGGCCTATTTACCTCTCCAGGTACCTCGCTTCTTACATCTTCTGGTCTTGTTTATGCTTTTACATGGGATTTAAAAACATCTCAGAAACCCAATCCTCACATGACTGGCACTTGAAAGGCTAAGGATCATTACAGCTTATTGATGGCAGTCCATATTATCTAGTCAGTTAATTGAAATATTTCTCTGACATCTATAATGCTTAAACATTTCTTAAGGGATGTGTTTTGTCAGCCAGCCAGCACAAGAAATTTCTTGGACCCATTTGTACTGCTGAGGTTCCAGGAAAACAAAATTAACAGTTCAGAAGAGAAAATTTCCATTTGTGAATGCATACCTAGAAAATATTTAAGGACATACATGTATACACATGTATTTCATAACACTACTGCCTAATTTGCATTGACACCTCGTGAATTTTAGCTCCTACCTGAAAGTGCTATTATGGAGAAATCACCCCCAGATAACTAAGTGGAGTAGAGTATGAATGTCTGCACCTTTACTAGGAGATATTAAATTAATAACAGCTCAATACAATTGAACTGATTTCAAGGACGAGAAGGCAGGTGATGAATTCCAGCATGTGCTGAGGTTATACCAGATAACAGCATCATTTGAAATTTTACCAGATAACCCATTTCCTGCTTCAGATTTTTATTATGTATTTCAAATGAAGAGGAAATTCTAGGTAGTGCAGCTTCCTTGCTGTGTTATACAGCTCCAGTCTGCCAGTGACTGATTTCTGATGCAGTTTTAGTGCCACAGATGATGGGTCAGGGTATGATAAGCAGCACAGATCCTGGTAAATGTATATACTTCCTTTGGCTCTGCAATTTAGGCCAAATCAGATAATGCAAATATCTCAATATCTACCCCTTGCTTGCTAAGAAGAAGCCGATAATGCACTGTGTTAAAAAAAAAAAAAGAAAAAAGTTATTGAATCTGATTATGGTACATCCCATTTGGGGAACTCAGGCGTTTTGGAGTGCAGAGGAGATTGATAGGAAATAGAATTCTGCTTGGATATTACTTAGATTTTAGATACCAAAAAAAACAGAAGGAGGAAAGGGAGAGTCACTGGAAGAAGTGGGGCTAGCAACTTCTTAAACATGAGAGATAGAAGAATCCTGAGAGGACACATGTTCTTAGTTCTCTAAGCCAGTGCACTAATGCTCGGGTAAGGAGGGAAGGATGGGATCCTCTGGAGGGATGTGTGCTGTCCTGTCTGTCCTGCAAAGATGGGAAGCTTTTCAGTGCATAGATAGAGCAGTGAAAAAAAAATCCTCACTTGTCTCATTGACTGACCCACTGGGACAAATTATTTCAGCTCCATGTAAAACATAATTTAGATTTAATCACAATTATTATGGTGAAGCTGAAGGATTAATCAAGGACCCCACCAGACTCGGGGCTACACAGACACGAGAAAGCATCCCTTAAAGGCTGTACCCAAAATGGGCATTGGTGGAGGCAAGTAGGACTCACAGCAGAGGCAAACAAGAAAACAAGCTAAGAAAGAGGGAGAGGGACAGGGTATGGAGGAGGACCTTGAACTGAGCAGAGGTGAAACACTGGGGCAGCAGAGATGTCACAAGGAGTAGGATGTAAGCAAGCAGATACTCAACACGGGGAGAGAAAATGAAGGAAGCAAAACTCTTGGGTACACTTTTGCAGGCCTGCTGACTGCAGGGTTTCCCCAGGACCCTGAGCAAAGGAAAGAATCGTGTTGTCATGCAAGTCAGAGAGGATTTAGACTCAAGAAGGATCTCGTCCCACCAGCTTGGGGTTGGAGGAAAGGTACTGTTTGGGGAAAATGTGGTCCTGTTTTATCTCTCCCCAACAGCCATTCCAGCACTGTTCATCCTTCTTTACAGACAATAGTTTGGACACTTCTCTTTCCCCATAGCATACAGGAAGATTTTAGAGAAGAAATGCTTAGCCTGGGTTTTTCTGGGCCAGTGAAAGAATTTCAGTGCTCAGGTCTCAGCCAAATTATTAGGTAAACCCTTGAGTTCAGCTTTAAAAATCTCAGCCAGATCATTCATTGCACTCATTATTCTGTATTCAGGTACTTCTGGCCAACCACATTATTCATGATCCTAAAAAATGTCCCAGTTACTGTCTGCTATGACACTCATTGGGAATGTTAAGAACCTGAAGATATCAACCCTTTCTTACACAGAAATCAATGCTTGCAAGAATCAACACAGATATGTTGAATTGTCAGAAGAGCAGAAGAGTTAGTTTTGGTTAACTGATTCCACAGACATGGTGATCATCTGATTCTCTCACTAGTGAGCCTAAAGGACCCATGGAGGAGTCTTGTTTTGGTTGTGTAATTTCCAAGAACTGCCTACTTTGCATGGTATTATGAGGATTATTAATGTTAAAATGTTTTGCTGATGAATTCAGAAACTCAAGTTCTAAATTTCTTCTCTGCTACCCGCAAACCCAGGTGACTTTCAAGTCTGGCAGAGCAAACCTCCCCCTTACTTATGCAATTTATAGGAACGGACCCAGAAAAGTCTGTGTTGAATGTTCCTGCTCAAAAAATTTTAAGTTACTCAGAAGCAGCTCAAACCACAACCAACATCAATGTTTGCACCACCAATTATTTTGAAAAGGAAATACATTTCCATTTTCATGAAGCAGGGGGAGGTAAAGTGATGTTTTATGAACTTCCTCTACGTGTCAAGCTGGCTTGGTTGATTTTTTGGATAGCACTTAATCACATTGGGTCTTTTCCAGGAAATGATAATTTACAAGCTTTTGAAACTCATACTCCCCCTCTTCACTAGTCAGAAAGTATGACCTAGTTTAAGATACAGCTTGAAGATGTGACCTAGTTTTACAGGTAGCCTGCACCCATTGAACTCTTCTCAGCATTGTAAAATCTGGAAATCTTCTCTTCATGAAAAGTGAACTGGACTGCCACCTTAAATCATTATTCCTTTTAATCTGGCCCCTGAAAAGTTAACAGTATTGCTTAATTTAGAAAGCTCAGGGAAAAAAAAAAAATTAGAGATACTTGAAGTCCTAGATTCAGGTACTCAGAAATATTTTGGTGCCCAGCCTCAGTGATAAAAGAAGGCTTGAGGGCTCTTCTGATGGTCTTCTGAAGGTCATGGTTTAAGACCACTTCAGCACTGAAGACACAGTTGGGTAGCCCAGCAGTTGAGAAACTTGGGTACAATTAATGACTGGCACTGCTGGCATGGGAACAGCCTGGGAGAAACATGGCGAGATGTGAGGAGAGGACAGCTGCTAGTTCTAACTTCTCACACAAAATGTATGCAATTAGGGAGGAAAATATTCCTCAGATTCTGATCTCTCTACTTCATGACTGAATGTTTGAGACCCCTAAACACGGGGCAAATACACCTTTTTATAAAGAGCCGGACTTATTTGTAGCTTTGATGGTAGTGCAGCAGTGGGCTTCTTTCCTTGGGGCAGAGCACACTGGCATGCCTTCTGTTTACATCTCTGCCTGGATAAGGAAGGATTGCTCAAGTAGGGGCAGTTCTGACCATGTGCGAAATAGAAAAAATTGCACCCTTAAAAGCAAAGACAGATGGTGAGGGGAGGTCCTTCTGTGTAGACATAAATGGTCTGGCAGCTTTTCTGGAACCGGTTTTTCTCTTAAATGCTGTGACTCTAGCAGAACATGTCACTGCTCTAGCAAATGCATCAAAACATTAAGGAGTTTGTCTTAACTGCAGACTACCATCTGCAGAGATCTCTATGTGGTTTCCCACTATTTTCCCCAACTTTTCACTGCATTAAATAAGGTCCTGCCTTAAACAGTGTAAATAACTGACAGCACTGCTCATTGTCACATTCTAACAGATGAACAAGAGGAATAATATTAGAGAGAAAATTCTGTATTGGTTAACCAAGAAAACACTGCTGTAATTAAAATGGAGGTTCCCCTATGTTGAAAACTATCAGTGGCTTTGGAGCAATGAGCAACCCTTCTAACAAACAGCCCACTTCCACAGCAGAAGAAAACACCAAAACATGCAGCACTGAAATTTAGGAGTGATGCAGAACTTGAGCCTTCAGAGGCACATACTGAGTTAATTTTTCCCTTAACAAAAAATAATTTCCCTACAAACATGAGTATGGGGGAGTCATGGTGATACTTATATGTCATCTTCTTTGCACATAAATAGAAAGGTGTTAGGTGAGAATGGTATTGCAAGGGTTATTTGCACCACCTAAATCTAGGTCACATCATGAAATTCAAAGAAAACTTCTGAGTTTACCAATACATTTTTAGCAAATACCACATTTCTGAGTACATAGGACTTGATAATATGAGAAACACCAGTATTTCATTTAGCCTGGTCTTTTCTCACTTTAAAATTAGTGCTGTGGTGAACTTTTGGGTAAAGGTTACATAATGTGAAACAAACACACAGGAATACCTTTGGTATAGGCTAAACTCTGTAGCCTGTTTTCATGGCTGAAGAAGCATGACACTCCCTGTCACCTTCAATCCTATTTTACTCTCCATGAGAAGCCAACCAGCATGTGCTGGTCTTGATGTTCAACCCAAACTACTGACTCCAAACAAAAGACCATGATGAAAGATAGTTCATCGGTAACCATTGGGCAACATCAACTATAATTACTTTGAGAGGAGGAGCTGGTATTAAAGCCATGGTACATTCTTGGTGTTGGTCCTTATTTTAGTGGCTCTTATAGTCTGTTATTTTTTCCTCCCTCTAATGGCCAAGAGGGAGTGGAGATCCTGCCCTGGCAGTGGGAACTTACTCCAGCAGACTCTTTGGTAACCGTCCCATTCCCATTGTTGATTCAGACTGTCTCGTGTTGGGAACAAACCCACATTCATATACTTTTTCTTTTTCTGTAAAAACTTAAATTACTTTTCATTGAATGTGCCTCCAGCCCATAATGGTCATAAAGGCCATCTGTGCTCCCGGGCATTTGGCTCACAAGAGTAGGACAGCAGATGTTGACTAGAGCCTGCTCTGCTGGCCACCTTTCAGTTTCATAAGCATCATCGATAAGAAGCAACAAAAGTAAAACAAGAGCCTTCAAACCACTAGGGCTGAACTCCTGCTTGAGTCTTATTTTACACACATTGCAAAAACACCTTTGATATGGTAATGTGAAAGTCTCTGGCAAGTCAGGTGTGTTATATCTCTTCTCCCTCACTACATTATGTCCTCAAAATATAGGATGGAGCAACTCTAAGTCCTCATCCCTGTTCCTGGCTTGTTCTTGGCTTTTTCCTCACTGAGGTGTTGACAAGAGATGGGTCATTCTGGACATCTGGTGAGCAAAGAGAGCATTTCCATCAACTTCACTTGTTGTAGATGCTGTCAAAGTCACTTGGTAACATCCTTTTAACATAGGTACAAAAACACCCAAACAAGTTATAATCTTTATTCATGACAGATGTCATGAGAGAGACAAAAGTAAGATATGTCAGCTATGAGCAAATTGTATTCCCAGGACTACATCATTCTCAGTTATACAAAGACTGTATATGCTCTATTTGAAATAGATACACCTAATGGATATTATGTAGAAGAAACATTATTTGCACTGTTGCTTTGTTTTAAAGCAGTTTATGCTGCACAGAGTGACAAATACCAGCATATATCCTTACCTTGAATACTGTGTGCAGCTTTGGGCATCACAATATAAGATATTAAGCTCTTAGAGAGCATCCAAAGGAGGGCAATGAAGATGGTGAAGGGCCTTGAGGAGAAGCCAGATGAAGAGCAGCTGAAGTTACTTGGTATGTTCAGCCTGGAGGAGACTAAGGTGATACCTCATTGCAGTTACGACTTCCTTATGAGGGGAAGAGGAGGGACAGGCACTGATCTTTTCTCTGTGGTGACCAGTGACAGGACCCGAGAAAATGGTCTGAAGTTGAGTCAGGGGAGGTTTAGGTTGGATTTTAGAAACAGATTCTTCACCCAGAGGGTGGTTGGGCCCTAGAACAGGTTCCCCAGGGCAGTGGTTACAGCACCAAGCCTGACACAGTTCAAGAAGCATTTGGATGATACTCTCAGGCACATGCTGTGACTCTTGGGGACGGTCCTGCGCAGGGCTAAGGGTTGGATTTGATGACCCTTCCAATTCAGCATATTCTGTGATATATTAAAAGAGCTACCTCCTTAGAAAGAAACTGTCTCATATAAAACTATTTATAATAGTCTTATCGATGTCAGCATGAAAACATGCACTGATTTCAAAGTGGGAGGCTAAGCCTTTTCTTACCAGTACAATATTAAACAAGATTAATAAAACTGAATGGATTGTAACAGGAAATTTATGTTCTTGGGAGGAATTTTTCACATTCAGCAAGTCTCAGAGAGCAGCTGGGCCAATAGCCTTCTCAATTAGCTTTTTTATGTGAGCTGCTTTGTTTCACATTCTTACACATCAGCAAAATTCTGCAAGTGTGCAGATGGCATATACCAGAGGACAAGAGCAAAATTGAGGAAATTTGCTAGGTTATTTTCAAATAAATCATGGGGCATTTTTATTTGGCACACACTTTCAGGAAAAAAAATGTGGGTTTAATGTGATTTTCAGCCAAATAAAAAAAAAAAAATAGCCAGATAACAAAGCAAGAATAGAATAAAGTGCTACTAATCCACAAGCAGCAAAATGCTGAACTGCAGTCCAACACACTTTGATACTAATCATAATACCGCCTTTTTTATATGACTAATGAGGTTCAACTAAAATTATCTCTTTTTATTCATAGTGGTATAATAGGACTGTTGGATTTGAGAGAAAATACAGACTCATAAGTAGTAATTCAATTAAACCTTTATAGGTGACAATAGGTGGTAAATTCAACAGCTGGTTTCAGGGAACAGTAAACAAACGAGAAATGTTTTGTGCTACCAGATTATTGTCCAATTTATTACTTCCATTGACAGTGAGAGATCAAAAAAGGCAGAAGCTCAGTTCTAGACCTTTGCTGCCCACACGGGTTTATTTCAGCTCTCCTTCTGGCCTCACTTGACCTGCTCAGAGGAGAGCTCTCTCAAGCCCTGGGGCATGCAGCACATATGCTCAGTTTCATGTGATCAAAACACAACTTAGTGGGTTGCAACTCAGTAGGATCTTCTGCTTAAGACGGAAGCTGGCTTACGCTGCAAGGCTGTATGCCACTCAGTGCCTCGTAACTCCAGCCCTCTTCCAGTTAGCGGGACAGAAATAACCTAACTATCCATTTCCAGAACTGCACATGTTTTCCCAGAGCAAAGATCTGAAGCCATGAGTGATAAAACATGAAACCAGATGGACCTTGTTTTGTTTAACATGTGTTACTGTACGTGATACTGCAATACAGAAAAAAACATTTAGTGGCACTAACATTGCAAAAAGCTACAGGTAAGCAGGGAGTTGGTCAAACTTCTGTGTAACACAGAAAGCATTATATCTGGGAGATGTTTATAAAAAAAACGTAGTCAGTCTGCAAATGGGTGCTAACTAAAGCAGAGTCATTAGTTATCATCTATGTGGTCACGTTTTAGTGCACTAAAATCCAGCATCTGTGGGGAAGGGAACAGGGGGAGGAGATCCTGTTTGTGAATTCTTACCTTTAAGGGAGCTGGGATCCCCAAAACCACCCATCAGGCATCCTTACTCACACCTGATAATACAGACTTAGGAAATGAGGGAGTTTGGAACCTACAGGAAGAGGAAGTAGCTACATTATGAAGACATAATGGTACCTGAAATGTGAGCTCAGTTGTCAAAGAAGGATTCTGGCAACCTCTGCCAAAAGAACAACCAAGAATCTCTAATGCAGTGAATGAATCAAGATGCAAAAGGCTGGAAAAATACATCTATCATTTTGTGACTTGCAGCATGTAAGGAGCTAAAAGCAACTGGAGTTCTTGCTTGTCTTCTGTCACAGCCAAACACGAACTGATTGTCATTTGGTGATGTGCAGTCTGGGGAAAATCAATGGGACGCAAGAGGGCAGGCAGTGAACAGCACATGGCTCACACACAACAACTGGAAGGAAAATATGCCCTCCCTAAAACTTCGTAAAATGGATTGTAAATAAACAGCAGTAAATCAAAGATACTCAGCCCCTTACCTCCACCTCAGCACAAATATTTCCTTGGAAACTCAGCTAGAAACCCCAGCAAATTCAGACTTAAGGGTAAAGAAAACCAGAAAAAAAGAAACATCCAAAGATGCCAACAAGTTTTCGAAATCTGATTTAAAAAAATCTCAAGCTGACACAGCTTCCCATGACTGAGCTTTGCTTTGGAATAAGTCAGAAATGGAAATATTAGGCTAAGGTATGGGATCTACAGAGTCAGATCTCAGTGAGCTAAAAAACAATAAAGTTGGCAAAGTCTACAGGACATGATCCCAAATAGAGCAACCAGGAAATACTGGACAAGACACTAACACAGAGGGAGAAAGAACAAGAAATTGCCTGTGTATATGTGCAAGAGCACTTTCTGGTTTAGGTGTGTTTCCTCCAATCACTGCAGGAACATGCTGCATACGGCCATGTTTGTGAAGTTATGCTGGAAACTAATTTTGTAACTGCAAAATACGAGCATGCAATAATTGTTTGGATGTACCAAAGCTGGTATGTGCAGTATGGACTGCTCCATGTGTCCAGACTGCTGGTTCCTTATTCTCTAACTACACTTCTTCATTCTTAGCCAGCTCGATCCTAGCATCAATAATTCAAAAATATTTTTGAAAACCAAAATTCTTGGTTTTTTCCACCCAAAGGCACCTCAAAGAGGGCCAGATAAGGGGGAGTATACCTAGATCTGACCCAAGGCCATTGCTACCACCAGGAAAAGGAGTTGTAAGTCAGTAAGAGTGGGGTGAGCAGGACACACTGGCAGCTGGAAGGAGCCAGAGAAAAGGAAGTGGGATAGACAGAAAAAGAAACAGTCACTCACTGGAGTGAGCTTGGGAAGGCGGGGGCAGGAGTATTCAGGTGCCAAAATATGCAGTTCTAACCCCATGTATAAAAATTAACTTAGGAAGAACACAGTAAGAATATACAGATGTTTATATGCACACAAATACCCTGAATTGCAAATAAACTATTTCCAAGTAAGATTTTTTTTCCCTTCAATTTTCAGCAAATAATCACCCTGTATCCACAGACCACAATTATCTTTTGAAGGTTATAAAGTAAGTCACATGTACCTTTCTTAGCCAAGAACACATCACTTTCTTTTCAAGGTAGCTCTCTCCATTAATTGATTCATCCACTCTTTTCCTTAATTGTGTCCTGATGAAGCAATCAAATGAATGAAGCAGACACAAAAGAATGGACACTTCTGGGAGATGACTTGGTTTCAGAAAGGTGAGTGGTAGAGTAAGTGGGTTTATTTCATCATCTTAGGACACCTGCCCAGGTGGCCTCAAATGACACCACTGAAACTTTTCAATCTGTGGCTCCAATGATATAAAAAGCAAAATCAAACTGTATCTACAGCTTTACATGGAGCTTCCTGCTTCCCTTAAATGGACATAAGGGTAAGAAGGGACCAGAGTGAGAGGCAAAATAGGACCTCCTATCTGACTTCCATTTTATAGAGAGAAGAGTCAGGGCTTGGCTTCTAATTGTTACTCCCAGAGTAGCCTATATAGCCCCATGAGAACATTAACATATCCCTCCCCACCTATGTCATCACAAAACCGGACAATTAGCAGCCAGAGCATGTCAAGGAAAAAAAAAAGAAAAAAAAAAAAAAAAAAACAAAACAAAACAAAAAAACACCCCCCAAAACCAGAAAACAAAACCCACCACAACCCTCAAACCATTTAGGTTTCCAATTTGTCACACAAGGGAAATTAAAAGCCCCATGTTGTACTGTGAAATTCAGATGCCTATGGTCCTCCTAAAGAGCACAGGTGTGCTGAGCCTCAGAAGCTCTCTTCTGAGCTCTGGTGGCTTAAGATGCGCAGGCAACCAACCAAGCTCAGGGGCTCTACAGACACTACAGGTGTTGTGACCTTCTCCAGCACACACAGCCCACAGCCAGAGTCACATGACATTTGGTGCTGGTGGTATCCCTCCTTCACAGAACACCATATCCAGGCAGAGCATTTGCTAAGGTCAGCTACTAAGTCTAACTTAACTTTCAAATCACTTGGAACTCCCAGATCTACCTCCCCAGAAGGTGACTCAGCCTCCAGGACAGACACAGAGCAGACAGATGTCATTCCCCCAGCTTATCACTGGACATCTCTATAGTGGAAAAAAACAATTGAGTGTGATCCACAGCTCTTGAAATTTAAATGAAAAAAGGTGCCCCAGATTCCCCAGTAATTTCTGTTTGTTTGGGGGGTTTTTTTGGTTTTGTTTGTTTTTTGTTTGCTTTTGGTTTGGGTTTTTTTTCAGCTAGATTTCCAACCTCTAAATATGTAATACAGTTTGAAAGTGGTGGATGCATGTCTGGAGACAAATCAAAACTCCATAAAATTAATTGTAATTGTCTCAAAATAGTTAACTTGTGCCTCAGTTTTCTTGAATGAGTTATACCACACCCAGCCTGCATGTTCTGAAATCTAAATAAAATTACTGAAGCTGCAAAAGAAATACAGGCACACATGAAAATAAAGAAATCACAAAATCAATTTTTTTCTTAGAAATATATTTTGTAAGAAAACAATATTAATATTAAAAAGAAATGTTTATTATACAGTATAAAATAATTGCTTGAATTCAACTCAGTCCCTTACCAAAAAAAAAAAA
>VXAU01001093.1:63443-87820 GCA_013399695.1 Formicarius rufipectus | reverse complement strand
AGGATTTGTACAAAGCCCCAGCTTCTACAGACTTGTCTTCTGCCTTCTTTGATTCTGTCTTCCTTAAACAGTGGGTTTCCCCCACATCATCCTTAAAGTACACAGACAACCACTTCAAAAAAACTACATCATCCCTTCCCCAACAAGTTGCTGTTCCCTATCCAAATGCGCTCTAAACATCACCTTAAGTATTTGCAGCCCTCCCCTCAGATTCCATCCACTGATCTCTTTTGGCCAAGCAACTATACAAGCGACAACACGTGTTGCAGCTAGCAAGGAGTTTCCTCAATTAATCTGTTCGCTAATATGAACAGTGGCCAGCCACTGACAAGTAACGTATAAATGGCTGAGTTGTTCTCAGCTGTTTGTCCTCATAAAACCTGCAAGAAAAGCTCTTAACTCTGCCACTCATCTGCCAAATCTGGCAGAAGTGTGCAGAATTTTAAAAGCTACAAGGGGAGATGAGAACAGGCAATGCAATTACATAAGCTTCACTTTTTCAGGAAACTAAGCTAAAAAAGTCATTATTCGATTGCAGAAATTGCCACCTGCAGATTTTGTTGTAGGAAAATATGTCTGTTCAGTAACTATAAATACCCCTAATACACTTCTGGGGCTTATGCATTAATTTTTTACTTTTATTTTTACATTATGCCAGCTTTGTAATGTCAATTACCCCTCCCGTTTGAAAGGCACCCAGTGACCAGCATTCTGGTGTAATTACTTGTGGCATTGGTGTGATCTCGCCCCCTTTCCAATAATACTGACAAGTTTAAAAGAAATCTATTAAGTTAAGAACAAAGATATATATATTACATTTGCTAATTGCAAACAACCTCTTATAGCTGCATTTTTTTCCCATTGGGATTAAAAAGTGCACCAGCTCAACATGTCTGTACATAAAAACAGTTTAAATCATTAAATATACAAACAGCAAGAGATTTTAAATATTTTGTATCAAATACTATAGGACAATATAATTTACCTTTTTTTTTTTTTACATAAAACATTACACCTGAAATATAACTTTAGATTTTACAGAATATAAAAATACATACTTTGTTTAAAAAATGTCTTTGCAGGTTCTGGCACAATGCATTACTTTAAAGGCACGCTGTATTTTGGCAATCTGTAGTTGCAATTAACTATGCAACAATAATAAAATGGCCTGTAATTAATCTTTTAGAACTGCAAGGCCAGATGATCTGCTTTCTTCCTGGAATGGCCCTTTCAACACAGTAAAATTTAAGTAGAACTGTTTAGGTGTTCTGCAACTCATTTCTGCCATGGTCTGAGCTCTGCAACCCTGACACAGCAATGTAAAAACAAGCCCAATTCAGCATGCGAAAAGCCACATCAAAGGCAATGGCATTAGTCATACTCTCATAATCTTTGCTCTCTCAGGGTCAGAACGCTCAACCCCAAGCAAAATGGAGTCATAAATGGAAGCTGGGAAGCAAATTCTGTCCTGCCCTATGTTTGCACCAGAACTTGTAAGGGTAGCACAGGTTAAAAAGTCAGGGCAGAACTTGGAAACTGAAGTTCAATAAGACTAATATTTCTAATTTCAACTACACCAATGGAAAAGGCATAATGACTCTACTGAAGCCAGTGAAAACAAATGAAGTAAAATTGCTGTAAGACTAAATCAGGAGAACTGTGTTATTTTGACCTTCCATGCATTTGCAGGACTCCGGCCAGAGTCAGCACAGGACAAAAACGTGTCTTTAAAGATATATGGCTTATACAGATGTAATTGGGTTGCAGAAGATTTTCAGTTCTGTCTTCAAGTTGTTTCCAGACAACTACAAACAATTTTCAGCACACTGAAGAAAGATTCAATCTAAATCCCTAACTTTAAACGCTCCAAAATAAGTTGCTTCTTGTGATGAATCCAGTAGTGATGGGTTTGATACCTGGATACCTATCATTTCACCAGACTTTAATTTAAAAAATCCTCCTACATTTACAGAATAAAAATGAAATTCTGAATTCCCTGACCAGTATTTAGTGCTCCCTCCCTTCATCAACACATCAGAGCGCCTTATTTTAAGATTTGTCTTAATCATATATACCATCAGCTGAAGCCCTCTTCTAGACAAGTTTCCTGAAGTTTCATGATGTCTAAAACAAATATTGGCATATAGGTAGTAGAAGCCATCTTGATTAACAATTAGTTTTCCATCACTGAATGTCATATTTGATAAGTGTGCCTGGCCTTTGTCAGGATGCCAGGATGTGAGGTTCACTTTGCGGGTTCCTGAAGAGGAGAGAGAAAAACAGATTATTTATCAACACTTAAACCCCAACATTTAGAAAGCAATGTCAAGGTTTTTAGAAACAACTACAGTTCTATAGGCTACAGTGAGTATTAGACAATTAAGAAAAAACTCCTAAGAAATTTCCTTTTTTTACATGCACTCCCATATTTGGCTTGCTATTCATAACTGTCTGCCTTCCCACCAAAACACCTGCTGGACTGTGGTACAAAACACTTGCTTCACCTGTAATCTGTTTATGCTAAGCAGTCACGCAACAAGATCTACACAGACAGTGCATTTCACCTAAAACTTCATTCAACTAATACATTTGAGAGGAATTTGAAAAAAAAAAAAGGAAAAAAAACCCAAACAAAATAACACAAAAACCCCTAGTTATCTGTTTAATGTGTAAGTGCTTGCAAGGAATAACTAGAATTCTGAACATAAATTAAACTGAACAGAAGCTTATGAAACCTCCCCATATTTTATGTTCTTCTGACTGTAGTGGCACAAAGGTAAACATTTTCAATTGACAACACCAAAAAAATGGTGAAGAATCAGTGCAATTGTGCATCTTTTGTACTACACGCTAAGCTGCCTAGACTTCACATAACACTGCAAGTATTTATAACATAAACTTTTTAATGAAAAAAAAAAGTTTAGACAATCTAATGATGCATGTACCGGAATAAGGCTCCAAAATCTCACTTAGTCATATCCTAGATATCTATGATTTTGGTCAACAGCACAATCCTAGTTATTTCATAATTGTAAGAATACTTATAGCTGGACAATTATAACTACTCAGGAAGTACACTCAAATTCTTTAATATCTAACAGAAGGCCTTCGATGGTGAGCTCTCGGAAGATAGATGTGACTCTGCACACTTTGCTCTTTTTTTCTTTATTTTTATTTATTTAAAGTACTTTGAATTTCAAACTAGGAACAATGAGCTGATATTCCATGCTTGGAGAACAGTCCCCTTCAAGTTGCCTTCAGCTGGAGATCCACAAATTAGGAAGGAAAACAATGACAATATTCTGTCTCTCTGCAGAACATCATGCATGAGGGACTCAAAATACACACACAACAGTTACTAAATCTGACTACCAAAAAGAGCGGATTAATAGAAGGATCACATGCAAAGAAGCATTATTGAATTCCTTCTAGCGGGTACTCATAAGCCTTTTCAGCTCTGCCTGTGTGATGATGGCCTGGTAAAGAGGAATCTGACCTTATCTGCTAGGGTGAATCGAGACTTTGTGATGAGAACAAAAAGGAGTGGAGAGACTGGAGATGTTTGATTGGTTTGCCAGCTTAGCACTGTCACTGGAAGCTAACTTGTGCATACAGGTACACACACACGAGCTCTCTGGCTCAAAAAACACTTCCTGGCACTATCATCAGGGAGTCACGTTGTATCATCTCTTAGAGGTTTCAAGTCGGTCAAGTCTCAGATGTCATTTCATCTAAATCCTACTATCGAGGCTGCGTTGAGACATGGCCAGAGGACATCAGAGAGGCACTGAGAGAGAACATTTGAGTCTTCCTTGCAAACCTGGTGATGTTTGACACTGGCAGCCCAGTGGTAAGCAGCAGCCTGCGACACTAGCTCAGTTAGCATTGTTACTACAGCACATGTATCATGTAGAGGTTTATTACAGTATTTTCTGTTGAGGAGCATGCCCTCCAGCACACGTCCCACAGTCCCTCCACCTCCCTACCTTCACCACTACCCCATTACATTACCCACCTCATCTCACTGTCCATGCCTGCAAAAACAGAAGAATAGGCAACAGTGGGAGATGATGATCCTGGCAAAACCCACAGGCATGCCCACGTTGAGGAAACAACACTGTCCTGAGAGCTCCAAGAGCATTCCTGATAGGCATGTGCCACTAACACTATTACTTAGTGTAACACACAGGGCATAACACAACAGATGAGAGTTGGCCAACTTGTATTCCTAATCCCTAACAATTTCCAAAACACAAGACTAACTTCATTTGCTCCCTCCAAGAGCAGTGGATTCATGTATGTACCTGAGGACTTTACACCTTAGCCTCCCAATGCATCTAAATGCCTGCTTGGAATACTCAGTACTTTATCCTCCCAACATCAAATCAACACAGCCCATCACTACCAAACTTTTCATGGCATGGGGCAGGGCCCAGTTTCCTCCTTCCCAAGCATATATCAAGGATCACCGGTGTTCAAAAACGTGCTGGGGAAAAATCCCAGGTATATTTCATTACTTTGAAAGATGCCTCTTGCATTTGTCTATGCAGAAAGTGAGGGGAATTTGAGAGAGATGAGCCCTCTCTATCTGCCAAGGGCAAACTTTTGCATGTGAGAGGAATACTTCAACAGTAGTCTAGAACAAAAACCTTCTGGTGTTCTTCCACAAAGACTTACAGCAAAGCACAGGTTGCCAAAGGTAGATCATAAATAGTTGCTTCCCTATATGGTTTTAGCGCAGCCAAGTAAAAACTAAGAAAGTAAAACCATACCGAGAACCCATCTCCTGTGCAGTGCCTCAAAAAACCCTCAACTAACTGGAAGAGACATCAAGATCTTAAGTATCTTAGCCTGGAATTATTCACTTGCAATAAATGCTGAGTTAGCAGTACCAGAGTGCACCTCTGAAGCACTGAGGATAGCTGAGGAAGTTGTAGAACTTCTTGTACACAGCATTAACTCTGGAAGAAATACTTCCTCAAGGAGGCTTTACTCCTTTCAAGATGAGGAGGACAGTCGAGAAATCAGTGTTGGATCAGAGGAGAGGTACATTAGATATGGGACACACATGTACATCCCTGGTGGAACAGAAATCCAAGCTGTGACTGCATGGTGGCACACTGGGTAGTTGCTACAGAGATTTTAGTCACCTGACAAACTCTTTAGTTGCTGGTCTTAAGCCACAATTTTGAAGAAGTCTTCAAGGAAGGCGTGACTTTCTACTGAAAAGAGTGAAAGGAAAAGAAGGCAAAAAGGTTGCTTGTAACTGAGATGGGCTCTGGTTGAAGTTTGTTCACATTCTTTTGGTGTTCAGGAGAATACGCATTATTCATCCACGGTCAGGTAGAGGGACAGGTCAAGAGAGGATGGGAGATGACCCTAACTGTTTTGAGCAAAGAATCTGTACAGGTAACTTCTAGAAGTCACTTACTAAAAGGGATTAAATTATAAAGCATTAAATTATAATGCTGTGATCATATTAGTATTTTGCCACAATTCAGAGCTCCAGAAGAAGCGTGCCACAGCCAGCAGGACTGCACAACAATGCTATGGTAGAAGTTGTCATGCAATTTTTAATGGAAGGAGCAAGCAGATTCTCAGCACTTCTGGAGGTAATACATCCAGATTTGGAGACATCAAAACAATCAGTACCCCAAAACACAGGAAGTGGAGAAAACTAGAACACATCAGTGTCAAGTCAGCTGTCCAAATATCAAACTCTGACACATAACCCAAGCTATGGGACAGTCAGAAACGTTGCAATACAGTATCTTCTGTGAAATAATTTACTTTGGAACCAAAACCAGCACAGGTTAAGTCATGTTGACAGAGAAGGAAGCAGTCAGCAAGATAATGAGTGAGACAGTCTTCCAGACATGGCAAAAAGTATTATTTAAAAATTCAAAATACACAGCCTTTCTGAAAACTGAAGACAAATAAAAACAATGTCTTGTGTATTTGTGAGCATGAACTAAAACTACTAGAAAGGAGTTCTATAAAATTAATTAGCAAGAAGGAAAACGATCTGAGGGAAACAGAGGAGAAAGTAGACATGTTTTGATAATTTGTTTGTATTATAGTAACTTTCAGGTATAAATAGAGCCTGAAGACAGAACCGAAGCACTGTTTGCTCTGAAAAACTTTTGGAGGCAAAAGGCAACTAAGTCAAACCTGTAGCTGTAAATAGCTCAGAATACTGCAGCGTTTCCTTAGACAGCTAAAGGTATTAATTCACACTCCAAATGATACATTTAACGTATTTATTTCTGTTTGTGATTTTCTCCTTTAAACTGTGACTAATTTCTGCAATCAATTTATAAACCAAAATTCACTGTTTTCATTTAAAACCTAGGTAGCATTTATAGTGAGCTCTGGTAAAAACCAACCAGCAAGTATCCAATTCTAACCTAAGGCACAAAACCTAAAAAATATACACAGCAAGCCAAACCACTACAGCTTCTGCTGCCAAATGATGGGTGGGGACACTAAGATCTGGGAAGGGTTATTTCCCCCCTTCCTTCACACTATCCCCCCCGCTGCAAAAGTCCACTTGAGGTTTGACATTATTGTGAAGCAGGTCAAAGGAAAATATTCTCTCATAGACACTGCTCAGTGCTCTTTGATGTAGCAAACTACTTAAAATCCTGTTTGACAGTGATGAAGACTTTTTCCTGATACTGTTTATTCTGTGTCAGGGTGACAACAGTAGAGAAGCTTAAAATACTAAAAGATCTGTCCAGGCTCATGGATGGCAGAAAACAATTTAGAAGGATTTCAGACATGGAAGGTAAAGAATGAAGGGAAGACAGTAGAAATTGCCATTTGCAGTCAGAGAAAACAAGACAGGAAAGGAAAAACTCCTGGTGACCTTCATGCAAATTCTTCTTTCTTTATGTCAGTCACTAACAACTGTTGCTACCCAGCCAACTGCATACTGCCCCATACCAGTAAGCATGACCCTAAAGTGTCTCACAACCAGTAGTTTCAGGGTTTCAGTTATCTGTAAGGATGCAGCCTCTCACTGCTGCAAAGCCCACAAGGACTGCAGAAGCTGTGCTCATGGTTAACATCCTGACAATGCTCTTCCAAAGGAGTCAGAAAGGAGTATGTCCAGCTCATAACATTGCCAAAGAGCTGATCTGCTCCAAGGAGAAACTAAGCAGCTTGCTGTCACTGGCACTGTGCTTCTGAGAGGTCCTGCAGCCTGTGCTTTTGAAAAAAGAAAATGAAAAGAACAAGAGCGAGTAATGCCTCCCTCACCATTACCCACAGATGTGCTATATCACTCCCTCGAAGGTTCATGCAGCAATGGACAACAGCAAAAATTAGCTAGCCTGGATAAAAACAGTTTACAGCAACATTCAGGTAAACAGCAAACAAACTCCTCACAGGAAAAGGTAGATTTCACAGACTGTGACACTGACACACTCCACTTCTGCAGATGTGTGATCAGTCTCCGTGATTAGCAAATTAATTGAAACCTTCCAAAGACAAAATGCTAAAATAAGTTTACTGATACTGAATCTTCTACTATGGACCTATGGTAAAATGAGGTCAAAGCCAAAATCTGACTAAAATAGAAGCTTGTCAGAAGGCACTGAGCTAACAAGAAAGCTATTGGAAGTTCTGATTGCCATCTGAGAAGCTCCTTAAGCTCTCTGCTTAAAAAACTCTGGATCTTGGCAATGCCAATGCACTTGAAAGGATCCTATCCCTCCAGGCAAGAGGCTGTATAGAAGTGCTTTGTTTTTAAATAGAGCAAGAGCAAGGTATTACTATGCAGGCTGCTAAAATCTCAGATCTCAAGTCTCAACACAACATTCCCCTTTGGTTTGGTTACATAAAACAGAAAAGCAATGTGCACAGCTTAATTAACAAGGAATTCAGCACTGCAGAATGCATAAATCTTCAGAGAAAGAAGGCAGTGGTGATCAATGCAACCTCCTATCTTAAGATCCTCTATCTGATAGCTTCAGAAAAAAAATGGTTTACTTTCACCACACCAATTGTGTTGAGAATATATAGAGAAAAATCTCAACTGACAGTGCCCCAGGGCAAAAAATAAAACTGTTCTAACACATCATAAAATTGTAGGAACTAATGTTTTCCTTTGGAGAGTGTTCAGAAGCATGATGTCTTGTTCCCCATTATTGTACTAGCAAGAATATTCCCAAAGCCACCTGAATACCTCGGAGTAGAGATTAAGAGCTCTGGCAATATAAAAGAATGCCATCCTCTTACCACAGGGGCAGAAAAAAGCCAAAAGAACATTCTTTTCCCCCTGCTCAATAGCTCAGAAACATACTGCATTCAATTAACAACTTGCTCAGAATACAATGATATTATCTTTATCTTGCTACTGCAGGACTAGATGGATGCAGACAGACCCTTGTGAAGCTTCGGCATATGTTAGAATGTCATGAAGGCCCTGGGAGTCTGATGTAGAAAAGTCTATCGCAGTCCTGCAACATCAAAATGAATGGAATACGACAAAACCTTTGCAATTTGCAATTTGCCATGGGCAGAAGGAAACGTACTGTAAGTTCAGCCCTATGCTATTAGAGTGCAACATACTCAGAGAGGGCAGGGAATTAGGAGGTAAATTATAATAATGCCATTGGGATTGCAGTCCTAGGTTTTCAACATCTCCAGATGAAAGATGTGCTTCCTTTATGGCAAGCTCTTACACTGATGGGCCCCTGACATGTACGTACCATGTACTCAGCTTCCAGATCCACCCTGAAGACAACTGTTGTGTCATCTAGTAAAAATCCCATTACAATTCAGCACTCAAAAGGAGTGTTGCTGTGAAGGGTTGAACAGGAGGACACAACGTGCTCAAATGTTATGAAAGAAAACTACATTTCTTCAGCTGACAACAGGACAAAAACGCTCCAACTCAATGGAAGGCAAACATCTTCCAAACTGCATGATCCGTATTCTGGCCAATCTTTGTGCTTCTTCTTGTATGCATACGTGTACACATGCATACATCTGTGTGTGTATACCTATGGATGATGTACAGTGTGAGTGAAAAATTCCCTAAGGACCCTACAGGCCAAAGAAAATGAGAAACTTCAGAGGAGAGCATCCAACATAAGATCTTCTTCCTCACCTGAAGACAGCACAAACGGGCAGGCCAAACCCTCAGAAGCTGATCATGAAAACCGGTAATTTGAAATGGAGATCATTCTGCATGTGACAAGGCAGAGCTGCTCTCCTTTTAACCTTACCCATGTTGTCTCTGAAATCCTTTAATGCACCCAACTTATTCTCCCTATCAAAAGTCATTTCTGAAATCTCAGTCTATTGCTGGTTTTCCTGAATTATTTTCATATAATTATTCACTGTTTGATATTTATAATAGTAATTGAAGTATTCACTTAAAATTGAACTTACCAGATGGGATATTCTTATCATCAATAATGAGATGCGCAAAGGGCTGCTTCTCAGGTTTATTTCTCCTGTACAGTTCAATTCCTAATGCCTCCATTGCAGCTAGAGATAAAAGAATTGCATTATCTCAAAAAGACAAGTTAAGCGGAACTGAAATATTTTTTATTTGTAAACTAGCACCTACCTTTTTCTGGCCTTGGTGATGTTCTTCCCATGGAACGCTGGACTTCCTAAAAGGAAAAAGAGCCATGGGTTTTATGTTGTCTTGGTTTGGCAATATTGTTTCATTTACACATTTACAATACTCTGTGCATGTGCCTGGAGAGATTGTTCCACCTACAGTATATTCAGATGCCTGGGATGTATCATATAAACATGAGAATGTGTAATACAAACACACAGTTTAGCTGCCACAAATTACTTCCTCTCTCCAATCATCTGATAAAGGTGGAAAGAACAATGATGTGTATGATCACTGTATTATTTATTGAAGTAGTGGTGACAGCACATTTGCAACCTTTCCTACTTACTGTACTTGGAGTATTTCTCCAAGTATAATAGATCAATGACTGATAAAAAGGCATCATATCAAGCAATGGAGTCTATGAACTGATTTAATTACTTGGGGTCTAAAGGTAATCAAAGAGGCAGTTCTACATAGGAACTAGTGTGTAATTACTCTAATAACTAAGGAAAGCTAAGATCTGAATTCATCTGTGATGAGGTAAATGAAAATCTGCACCCCTTGCACTTGACCACTAACTGGGATGGTTGCAAATCTGCAAGGCTTTACCATCAATGCTCACTTCTCACAAGATATGTAGGAACTGAAGGATTAAGTATCTTTCCCATCTCTACTGAGCCAAATGAACCGGGTGCCAGATTTGGGAAGCATGCAATTCTTCAAAACTGCAGATGAATTTTAACATGAGTGAAACCCTTGTTACACAAACCCAAGAACAGCACAAATTGCAGACATCAGGCACCACAAAAGGTTTTGTGCTTAATAATCCACACCCATCTTCCTCTTGAGAAGATACAAATAGCAGTTTTCAAAAATATAAGCAGCATATTCTTCTTGCAAAAATGGACTGAGTCTTTGCAATATTAAGGTCAGTCCTCAGTTCTGTCCCCTATTTCCCCATGACTGTCCATCTGTTTTCTAAAAAAAACTGGAAAAATGTTTGTTATTCAGAATACCCCATATCATGGAGCCACCAAGATGTTCAGTAAAAGGAAGCATTTTGCTGAAGATGGCAGGTCATTCTCTTTGAAGCCCAAGCAGTCCTTGTTTCATGTATATGTCACACATTCTGCTGTTTGCCTGATTCAATCCATGTATATACATCTTAGATTTGGCCAGATCAGCAATGTTCCACTGTGCTCTCAATCATTGTGGTGTTTTAGAATTTGAAATCCTGCTTTGAAAACACCTGAAATCCTGCTTTAATGTAATTTTGTAACCACAGTGAAGTCTGTAATGCCTTAGCCAGTGTATTTATTACTCTCACTTTCCTCTTTCAATAGGTATTTAAATGTTAAACCAAAATGAAAAGCCACAGCAGTATGGAGGTTGTAGTATGACTATCAAAGCATAATACTTCAGCAGAGATATGCTGATTTTGTAGATAAGCATCTTCGCAATTCTTTTTGTTGTAGAGACGAGCAGAAAAGCAGAAGAATCACAACTTCAGAGAAGTAAAACTCACATTCCACCTCCCCCATTTATATTCACTTTACTTCTCTGATCTTCCTCGTTCAATCTCAGTTCTAGGAGCACAAAAATGAAGTTCAATTCTAGGAGCTGCACACCAGCATCAGCTGCTAACCACACTTAAGTAGGAAATAGGAAGATAACAAGAAATTGTAAGTACAAGGAACTGTGAAAAATAGCAAAAGCCTCTGAAGAAAACAGGACAAGGTGAGAAGAGCCTGGGAGATGGACCACACTCTCAGAGATTACTGCACCACACCTATACCTAACCCTTTCCTTTGAAGGGGATTTTTTGGTTGTCTTGCTTTCTTAATGGAAACTCCTCAAATGTGGAGTTTGCTTTCATATATTTTCCTTCTGGAGGATGCGATAATGTTCTTGCCTGAAGCACCTACTGGGCATATCCAAAAAGAACTATGCACATTTTAGTCTCCTATTATCTTAAAGTGGTACTAAAAAATAAATTTAAAAAAATTAAAAATCCCATGTTTGGTTACTGCTCAGCCTTTGAAATGCCTAAACTGGCCATTTGCTATTCTACTCATAACTCACATTTTTCTTAGAGTTCTGCTTTTGCACCTTTCCGAAGAGGCTCTAGCTTAAGCAGCTGAGTACTTTGTCTTCTGAGGTCCAGCAGCCTGACTCAGCTCATCTTCCATGCGGAAAGGCTCTGGTCCGCACAGAACAGTCTAAGCTGCCTTCTAACTGTTGGTGGTGCTGTTCCTCTGCAGCATCAGCACTTGGTAGGCAGAACAGCTACTCAGGTAGACTTGGGTTCACAACTCTCCTTGTCCTCATGGTCTCAAGCCTAATTTCCTGTTTTTTATGAGCATGTCTCTCTGACAGGAATACTCTCCTTTAGTCCTCTTGAAGCTGTGCTGCTATGCAATTAGGAATGCAGGTGTCATTACACCAAAAAGGAAATTATAAGCATGAGCTCCACATTAAGACATTGAGAGGAGCTGGAGACTTGCTTATGTTCAGACTCTTCTGTGTGCTTGTCTGTGGCTAGACTGTGGCCAGGAAACAGAAATCCTCTATCAGTTCTGTAAGTTTTGGACTAGTGTCAAGTTCTTCACTTGGTTCTGACCAGCCCTATAAAATTTTTATATTCCTTTCTGCTGCATTGCCCAAAAGGAAGATGAAATACATGGGTTTTAGTCCATAGAAAACGGGTATGGAGTTGAGAGTTTTTTCCTGAAAAATAAGCAGCTCAACACTTGTTTTTCACTTCATTTTTCCACAGTTCCAAGGTGCTGATACAGAAACTACCGTAGAAAAGCATTTTACCAGGTACTTCCTTCTGACCCTGGGGGACATTTTTCACTGGGTATTTGAAGATATCCAGATGTTTAAAGATAGTTTCTTAATGGGATTATAAAAACCGTCTGGTATTTTCACTGCAAGGAATTAAGAGTTACAATTCCTCAAATCTTTAAAGTATCAACTGCATTTTTTTAGGACCTGAATTTCTTTAAGCATCTTATACTTAATCAGAATGTAGACTCCCATTAAGGAAAGAGAAACAGCTCAACAGAGCCTGTGACTAAGAAACTGCTATAATGGCCAAAAACTACTGACAAAATATAACCAGTGATTTCTCTTAAGACTGCCATCCACAGAACTGTGTATGATACCAAACTGTTCAGTTATTTTTAGCAAAACTGTACACAAAAATTACACCACTGTTAGTCTCATGAAAAGCTGCACTTGTACACCTTTGTGTAATTTGCTCACTACACACCACATCAATTCTACTGTCCTGGTTCCCACATTCCATCCTCCTTCATACAGTCACTGTTCAAACAACAGACAAGTAGTCACAAAATTGAAAAACATGTCTTCCCTTCATCCAGAAAATGTAAGATGCCATTAAGAGGCTCACATTTTAAAGCTAAAAATCATGCTTTAAGTGCCTGGAAAGTCAGGGACTGCTCTTTTTCGCATCTCAAAAGGTTGCAGGTTTTACCCTTAGCATCTCAGCATGTTCAAAGCAAAAATAACTCTTGTTTTTCAAGTTATATCCAATGTTAAGGATGCAGAGACAAGGCTACACTTGAACACATGATATTTATGCAAGGTTTTTCATCTCCTTTGGTTTTTACAGTACCTCAGTATCTACTCTGAGTATCTCTAAGTAGCCCTCTGAAACCAATAAAAAGATAAGTTCTCTGTACATTCATGAATCTTCTCAGCTGTGATCTTAAAGCTTCATTATACACATTTTTTTTTACTATCCAAGTGCTTTAAGAACAGCTAAGTACCAGGAAGAAGCATCTGATTCTCTTGCAGGAAATTCAGCAATTTGAAGAATGTTAATCAGGAAGTGAAATAGAAAGTACACAAACCAATACTCATCAGACTGTAGCATGGAGACAAGCAATACAACCTCTATCCAAATGAGTAGTCTATTGCTTAAAAAAAAAAGCCATGTAAGATTGTAGGATGGAAACGGTGAAATTTTAACAACTTATAGCAATCACTTGTGAAACGTTTACTTGGTTCATAATTATGTGCACTGTAAATGTCTGCTAAGCATATAGACCTCTTTATAAGTACTGCCCTGGAGGTCTAGAAAAGCACTCTGTTGCCATGTGGGAAGACTAGCTTATGCCTGAACTCCCCAAGCTGCCAGAAGCTGGGAGTATTGCCAAGGAAAGTTACTTATGGATTGACCAAAGATATGTTTGTAGTCCTTTCTACTTCAGGCTCATAACAGACTTCATAAGGACTGTGGTTAGTGCATCTGGACTGCCAAAAAGTTTTTAGGGTTACATGGAAAAAAAAATTAAGTAAACAGGCTAGGAAACTGTATTATTTGTCTGATTGGAAGTTTACAACACTGAAAATGTGCTTTCTACTTAGTAAGCTGTTCCTTAAGTAGAAATTTTACCCTGGAATATGTTAAGAAATTGATCATTAGATTTTGATTAGAAGAAAATCTTTTCTATTTTTTTCAGGAGATAAATATTTCTAGACCTGACCTTGCAGCTCTACTACAGTGGTTTTCGCACTTTCATTTTCAACACCAATCCCTGCTTTAGATTTAAGCACTAGGTCTACAGGTGTGTAAAGAAAACAGATGAGAACTGGTGTGGTAAGCTAGAAGATGTAAACAGACTATAAACCCGAGCAAAAACAAGTTGTCTATTTTCATTTCCAGAACAACTTGAATTGCAAAAGACAATATAGTGAAAAATCACAAAACAAAAATGGTATTTTAAAGTGTTCCATTTTAGCTACTGAACAGGCTGCCAGTTCAAGCAAGGATACTGGTTTTTAAAACCCACACAGGTTACATTCTCCTTCAGGAAAGTGAAGAAAGCACAAACAATAGGAAACCTCTTTCAGGTCGCATTTGCTGCATTCCCACACACAGAGGACTAATACAACTGCAAATAAGCTTCAGCTGTATCCCTGCTCTTCACTGTAGCAGGGCTAATGAAAGGAAGAGCTTACAGATCATGATAAACTATAATTCTGCCTGATATTGTTACTTTCACTTCTCTGATATAGCAAAAAGATGCAAACATAGCCTCAGGTGATCATTTTCCTATCTATTTTTTTCTCTGTCATAGATATAAGATGACTAAGCATCTAGAACACTGGTGCAGCTGCTTAATACACTCTGTTGCATTCAAAGGAAATTCAGAATCTAATTACTTTGGCAAGGGCAATTTTATTGTTCTCAAACTAATGGTCAACAGCCAGAAGAGTTATCCCTACTCACTACTTATCCTAGCCACGGACATTGCAGCATTTAACTTCTATCCAGATTGGAAAGATACGCAGCCTCAACTAAAGCCAATGCTTTTGTTGAGCAACCAGCAGCAAATGACCAGAATACACAGCTTCTCACTGACTTACTGTAACAAGCTCCTTACTCTGTCATGGGAGTCACATGAATGAGCAGCCTAGTACCAGCACAGATGTAGGGGTAGTATGAGAGTCTCTGTAAGACGCAGGATGAAAGAACTAATCCTACAGACTTAACTGTTTGTCTTCCCCTTAAGCTTTAAAAGGAGGTGGCTAGCAAAAGGGACAAGACATGCTCCCATGTTTGTGTTTCGTTCTCAAAGAGATCTGTCACTCAGGGTTCTCTGTTAAAAGCAAACATTACATTAGCAAAATTAAAATGCTATAAATTTAACTCAAATACTCTAAAAATGTATGTGAGTTCAACTCAACTCCAATGTAATACCCTTAATCAAAAACTGCCAGTCCTATGCAGATGTGAAGTAGTAAAGTTTTAATGGACCTGATAAGCCAGGAAAACCAAGTACCACAGCAGACATTCATCTGTTAAACAGCCTATAATTAGCACTAAACACTATCATGAACAAAAAAAAGAGATAAAAGGCAGTAACTGCAGTAACAGGGGATTGTAACATATATCCTGCTTGCCTAGGCTTCTTCATTGGGGCTGACTACTTCTGCTATTTGTGCTTGGGAGTAAGACCTCATTCTCAACTGCTGCATAAGACTGCCCATTTATCACGCTATGGCAAAGTAGTTCTTTTGTCAGTCTGAGAATGGTTTGCCCAGAATAGAGAACTGGCAAACTGAGAAGAAAAAAGGGAACACTATCCCTCACTCTGGGCTGCAGAAAGAGTAAGAAGCAAAAGCAAATGCTATCTCCTTTGCCTTTAAGACAATATTTTACTTGCTGATAAACTTGACTTAGGAGCACCTTGTCAGAAACAGGAATATTGCTTTGAAAAAGTGAGGAACCATCTTTTTTAAGGACCATTCGAAGTGTTGGCAAACCTATACAAGTATGAGCATAAATGACTACCATTCAGGCCCATCCAAATGTCAGAATGGATAACCAACTCATTGTAGTCAATTCTCTCAGTATGACTTCAAGTTTTCTTAAAAGAAATAAAATAAATGTGTTTAAACACAGAATTCGGTAGCCACTACCAGGTCAATGAGCAAACACAACATGATCTTGGATTAAACTTCAGGTGTTATTTGAACACCAGAAAATAACTTATAGAACCTGCCTCTGAATACAGATGTTGGAAAAATTGCTTTAAAATCAACAGAACAATGAAAGAAAGGAACACATGGTCTGTGCCACTTACCTTCTGCACAGCCCTTTGGAGAGCCTGTTTCATATTTCTACATGATTCTGGCATTAACTTTGCTTCTTGACTTTCAAAAGATGCATCATGCAAATCTGTACTTTCTTGATGTCCAAAAAGTGTTCTGACACAGTGTGCATGTTCTTTTGAAATTCTAGTAGGGTCCATCTGGAAAAAAAAACAAAACAAAACAAAAAAATAAGCACAACCACAGTTCTAAGTGTAAGGGGCACTTTTCAATCATCCAAGTTTGGCACCTGGCTAAGTTTATTATCTACATTTTCACTGTGAAAAAAAAAAAAAAGAGAAAAAGTTCCAAACATGGAGAATTATTTTATCAACAAACATGTGAGACAAGAGAATTAATTATATTCTGGTGCTGCCTAGTTCATTAGCTTAAACTAGGTATGCGACTTTCAAAAGCTAAAGATAAATCCCACTCTTACAGTAAAATAAATAATCCTGAATTCCATTTTTCAACTGCACAGTGCAATATCACAGTTATTTTAGCAGGAAATATACACAGTCATCCTTCCTCTAAAGCCTACTGTTTCTAAAATGAAGTAGAGAAACTTGGGGAAAGTATGTACAACACCCAGCACATCACTGAGACTGGATGTGGCACTTAGTGCCATGATTTAGTAATAACAGTGGCGTTGGATCAAGGGTTGGACTTGATGATCTTGGAGGTCTCTTCCAACGCAGCTGATTCTATGATTTTCAAGAGGAGAAACAGAAGTTTCCTCTGAGACTATATCAGTGAAGCTATCAGCCAGCTATCACTGAAACTATTTTGTGGGTATGCTATCGTGACTGGGATAGAGTTTATTTTCTTCACAGTAGCTGGTATGGGGCTGTATTCTGGATTTGTGCTGAAAAGTGTTGATAACAGATGCTTTTGTTACTGCTGAGCAGTGCCGACATGAGTCAAGACCTTTTCTACCTCTCACCCCACCCCACCACTGAGTAGACTGGGTGTGCACAAGGAACTGGGAGTGGACACAGACTGGACAGTTGACCTCAAATGACTACAGGGATATTTAACACCCTATAGCATAAGAAGCTGGGGGAAGAAAAAAGAAGGGGATAATGTTTGGAGTGATGGTATTTGTCTTCCAAGTCATCATTACATGTGATGGGGCCCTACTTTCCTGGAGATGGCTGAACATCTGCCTGCTCATGGAAAGTGGTGAATGGATTCCTTATTCTGCTTTCCTTGTGTGTGCAGCTTTTGCTTTATTTATTAACTTTATCTCCACCCATGAGTTTTCTCACTTTTCCAATTCTCCCCCCAACTCCATCACAAGAGTGCACAAGCAGCTGCATGGGGCTTAATTTCTGGCTTGGACTAAACTAAGACTGTGGTAAGAGATATTGCTACATGAGTCACCAAGACAGCAAAAGTCAGAAGGCCCAAAAGATGATTAAACTGCACCACAAAACACCTCTGTTTCGTTGGACCAAGATTGATAAGCTTAGAGCATCTGCAAGACATTTTTAGCAATCAGGCTTTATGACTGAATCAAGCATGCTTGAAAATCCTGAATTCTATCTGTTAGATAAATTAGAAGGCTATTCCAAGCATTAGGATTGTCCCTCGGCAGAGTTTAATTACATAAATACATAAATTAAACCATTTCACTCTCTCTTCTCATACTCCATATCCTTTAAACTCCAGAGATATTAAAAACAATCTTTCAGAGATGGCCTGAGACTCTCAGCAGTTCCTCTCAACTTGTATTTATTCTTTTACTTTGCGCTTGAAGTAGGGTTTATGCTCTCAAACTCTTGTCCAAGTTCTCTAACTGTACCAACCAGCCTATTAAAGGACATTTACTTCTATCTTTCTAATTAGGTGGAAGAAACAATTTTGTCTGAGAATTGCAACAGGTAATACATTATTTATAATTGCAATGCAGGGATACCAAGACATTGTAGATAGTGCCTAATGAGTGTTCCATTTCCTTTAACACAACAGAACAGCAAAAGGAAGTTTGCAGAATACAAAACAGCCCGACTGAATCAAACATGCTATATCATTTGTTCACATGAACATAAATTCAACTCCTTAACCCTAAAAAAGAACAGAGTTAAAGAGTAGAAGGTTAGGATTATAGAGCTGAATTTAAGTCTACACCAGCCAGGCAGACATCCAACAGGCCCACAGGGAGGACAAGCATTTGTTGCACAGATAGCAGCACACCAAATGCTGCCTCCTCCTTCTCCATCCTTCTGCTGAAGTCTTCCTATGGAAATTGTTTGCCTGATTCATTCAGAACAATGCCAGCCTCTGTCACCTGGGTTTATCTGTCCCGGTCACCCTTGGAATGAAACAGGTCATAAAAGGTTCACCTGAAGATCAGAAGATGCCACTGCTTTGAGTAAAGCAGATAGTGATGAGTTACAGAATGGTTTAGAGGCTGTAATATTTTCCTATGATGGCCTGACACAGCTAAATCCAAAAGCGAAATTGCATACAGCCATTACAGCTCTATGAATTAAGCATTATAACCTACACTAATGCCTTCTGAAGTCATTTAGTGCAGTGCAGATTCAGTAACTGCTTAGGCAGATCTAAACTAGCCCCTCTGTGCTCTCAGCACCTTCACCACAGAATTTAATTAACGGGTTTCAGTCTCCTCCTCTAAATCAATAAACAGGGAGAAATTTTTGCTGACCTTATTTCCTGAAAGATTAGCACTCCAAAAACACTCACTCCAAGTATCAGACAAGCATTGGAGCCAGTACAGGGATAGGCACAGAATGAAATGGCAGGAAGGCAGTACTAGCTTTAAACAACTGTAAAACTTCACCCTAAGAGCATCTCTCACAATATGTTCCACTAGTATTCAGAACTCAGAAAATCAACTGTAAACTGAAAAAAGAAAAAAAAAAAAAAAAAAAAAAGGCACAAAATGTTTACCCATAGCTACTAAAAGGTAGCAGAATGACTTGGGCTGGGAGGTACCTTTGCAGGTCTCTAGTCCAGCCCGCTGCTTGAAGCAGGACCAACTTGTAACTTAGGTCAGGTGGGTTAAGGCCTTGTCTAGATAAGCTTTGGGGAATGTCCACCAACAGAGACTTTAAACTTCTCTGGAAAAACTGTTCCAAAACCTTACCACTTCTAGTGTGTAAAAACCCCTGGCTTTGATGCCCAGCTGCAGCTCTGCTTGCTGCAATTTATGACCGTGCCTCTTGTTTTTGCTGTGCACTTCTGAAGAACCTGAATGTATTTAGGTAGCTAAAAATAGTGATTAGCTGACCTCACCTTAGCCTGTTCTTTGTTAGGTCCAAAGAATGAAGTTCTCCATTCTTTCACACACCACAGACCCTACCTATCACAGCAGTCTGCTGCTAGACTCTTTCCGGTTTGTTGATATGCCTCTGATACGGTACTGAGGGACCCAAAATAGGATCCATTATTTCAGATGTAACCTCTTATGTTGGGGTTGTTAGAGACCTGAAGGAATGAGGGTCTCCAACAGGATCTGAGCACCTGAGTCTTCTCCACACAGATCAGAGAATGGATGATAGAAAGTTACCGCAAATAACTGCCAGTAGATACTCATTTTGTCAGTAATTCTACTAGTCAGATTATTGTCCCAGTTTTGGATTTATTAAAACACATCTTCTGAAAAGCACACAAGAAAACCAAGTCTTACAGCACAAAGATCATAAAATTTGTATAGGCCTGAGCATCCAGCATGACAAATCATGCCAGCATAGACTTAAAGAGATATCACCCACCAGCAATCACCAAATGTGTCACACAACACTGAGCCAGAACAGTAACTGCAGATTGTAGAGAATCACTTGCTTAGATCACAGTTTATCTGCTGAAGGCCTAAGACAAAAAGCCAGTATCGCCATGCCTACAGGTAAAAGACTGAAAGTTCAGTGGAAACATTGATACCTTCAGCGAGTTAGAGCTGTGCAGCCCATCCTGACAAAGTGCAAGTCTCTAGCGATTTACTGTTAGATAAGGTGAAACTCTGATCTTGGGACTAGCTAACCTACCTGCTGCTCTTCAGTTTTTCAAATAATACACAGTTTTCATTTAACTATGAAAATTAGCTCACTTGTCTGAAAAGGCATTCTCAGAAATCCTGTATCTTACATCTTTACAAAGAATGCATACTGAACTGCCACGGCAGTAGATAAGCATTACCAGGCACTGAAATCAAAACTGTGCGCAAGAAGCAATGCACAGAAAAGCTTTCAAAGATGTTTTGAGAAGAACTCCTAAAACAGAAGAAAATTATTATGAAATACCAGAATGATCTACAGGAAGCAGCTTGCTAACTCGCAGGGCAGAGACCTTCAGCATAAAGTCCTAAAGATTTAATACCTGCAAGAAAGATCAAGATGCAAACTAAAATAATAGAGAAAGCCTTATAACACATGAAGTAACCTAAATGTCCTAGAGGAATTACACTATCTAAAGAGAGGAGTGTTCAGCTTACTTTTTTCTATCTATTGTGTCTGACCTTGAAATTAGATCAAACTGTTCAGGGTCACTTGATTTTCATCATCTTTCATCATTCTGGTTCCATTTCTGGACTCTCTTCACCTAATTCAGGGCAGCCAAAATAAATTCCAGCATAGTGGGTGAGATCAAATGAATTTACAGAATTAAGAACCAATTTTCTGATGTAAAAAAGATTCAGTTTCATTTTAAAAGACATTTCAGCCACCTTTACTATTCAATTTTTGCATCAACTATGCAATGTTACAGTATCACTTATTCCTTTAACATTTATACCTTATTTTCAAACTTAAACCCCTTTCCAGACTACCAAATATCGCTTTGCACTCCATGATCTCTCACAACCATCAAAAAGGCATCCAAAAAAATGCCAACAACTCCGATCAAGCTGTTTTTTCTGTCAGCCACTGCTCTACAATGCACACAAAACTTTAGATGAAGTCTCAAAAGGTAATTTTCTAAAAACATACCACAGTGAAAGTAAGAGTTTCACAAAGGCATGAAATAATAAATATCTGACTTCCAGGTCTCCATTTATTCAAGTGTGAACTCTTCAATATGGTAGAGAACTTAACATTTGTATAGACTTTATTTTAATGGGAAAAATGCATACTCTTGGAGCCCTAGGTTAAACTATGGGAGTTAGACACCCAGCCCCCAGATCCAGATCTGAGCACTTCTGGTTTGTTCCAGTGCCCTCTAGTTCAGTCACTGTTAGACCAAATTCCTACTCTTTCATGATCTAGGTGCACTAAGGAAATGGGCCAGAAACAAAAGCTTAGCTTTTGGAGAGTATATTTCTGCATTTACCAGTGGAATTTAAATAAAATACTTTGCTCTCATTCCACATGCTATGCATGAGTCTCTCCTGAGTGATGATTTCCAGCTGCTCTGAGTATCTAAATAAAATTTCATAGCAATTTATAGATAATGAGCAAATATTCCTCATAAAGTATGAGAAAAACAAATGCTTCAGACATTTAGTTATTGTTTAATTTCTTGGATTCAGTACACTGCTCTGGATAGGCTAAAAAGCAAAGTCAGAACATCCTAATGTTTTTACATTTCAGAACATCATTACGAGAACATGGGTAAAATTCAATTCTCTGGGTTTTTTTCCTTTCTTTTTCGACATACCAGCTCATTGTCTCACTTGCATTGCACTGCATTATTTCTGGGCCACAAACATGTGTTTACCCGTGAAAACCTAGTGTCAGTCTTAGTTATGTGTCTTGTGAAATTCCAAATGCTCAAGCCACAAAATAAACAAAACTAAGGAAAAACCAAAACCTCAACTACTGTCTCAGCTTATATGTGTCATGATACAGCCCAAATGATTTTATGCAAATACAGACAAAATGTGTACGGTAAAACTGAGTCAGAGTTTATTCAGACTCTTAGCTAGGGTTTTAAAGAGCTCATAAAATGTATAATTTCTTAGTATCAGCCTACAGTCAAATATCAGTCAAATCTTTCTATTTCACATTTGGTTAATTCACAAACAATTCAAATCTTTTGATGCACAGCTTCTCTACTAACATCTTCTATTTTAACAAAATAAGCCACAAAACTTAAGTTCTCTTATTAAAGTACAAATTTAGATAGATGAAATTTGCACTGAAAAAGCCAGATTGAGATACCTTAATACAACCAACCTTGAAAGAAATGTTTCCAAAAGAAAGAGGTCCTATCATGTCTCATATAAACAAAAGAATTTTGAAAAGTGTGAAATAATAACTTTTGCAGGACCTACTGCATTTTTCCATCTATCTTATTTCACAACTAGAAATGGTGAAAAAATATGGTTACCATATCTTATTACTGTGAATTGTGTCCTTACTTCAAAGGCATACGTATTAATCTATTTTCCAGTTATGATATTTTCTCCATTAGAAATTTTTTAGGAGATGACTTCAGTCAAGTCTACACTGAGCTATATCACCTCTTTTAGATGTTTTGCAAATTCAAGTCAACAAAGGACTCCATGCAACAGCACTATTCCAAATCTACAGGAAGAAGAAACCAGCAAGACAATTAAGCTGCCAAATGCAGAAATAAAACTGGACCACGCGATTTTTTAAATGACGGAAGCAGAAAAGAAATAGCCATTATGGTTCTTTTTACCCTTTGTGAAGCACTGACATGCACCTATGAAAAGGGAGTCCTTAATAAGGGGCTTAATAACTTTGATGTGCTGTTTTGATTGCAATGGCTCTCTAGCCCACTAATCAATGCATATCTGTGCATCTCTCAGCTATGTTTTGACAAGAATGTCTTTTCAAGTTCATGAACATCTGGAGTGAAAAACATTCCCTGTCAAAAGTTGAAGTAGGCATTCATTTATTCAACTGTCAAGCAAACAAATAGCTTTAAGCTACTTTACACTGAGTCCCAGAAATTAAATGTTACTCTTCTGAAGTACACAGGTTATGATTAACTAAGTACTGCACTGCTGCTCCATTTTAATTTTGTAGAAGTGGAAAGCACAAAGCCATAGTCAGTAAGAAAATAGGAAACGGTCTGCATAATAAATGATCAGCAGTGCTACTGTATATTTGATAGTCATTCATCTGTTCAAGTGGGTACACATTTGTGCAACATCTGCTTTCGGAGTGCACTTTGTTAAGAAATCCAGCCTGCTACATGAAGATCAAGCACCTCTACCTAGAAAGTAAACCGAAAGAAGCAGATTTCCACTCTCTGCTGAGTTCAAATGAAAAGTATACTCAACAGAAGCACTGCTTCCATGAGAAGCGACTAGCTGGCAGCTCCCCACTTCCTCTGAGGGGGTTCAGCCTTGCAGGGTAATAGATGCAGAGGCGAGAGAATCCAGGCAGCCGGGCCATTTCCAAGAAGCGGGCTCCTCATCTCTTCGAAAGCCTAACCACTCATCACCTTATCTCTCTCCACAGTGAGACCTCACCGTGCTCCTTCCCGCACGCAGCGCTGCGTCTTCTGAAGCATCCCCTGTCAGGCTTGTGGCCTGGCAGGTGAGGGGCAGCTCTCCCAGATTCCCAGAAATTCCCAGAACCCCAGAAAAAGCTCCTGAGCTGCAGCGGGCACCTCTGGCCGATGCCTGCAAGCACACACACCCTGCTCCTCCGCAGTGCTGCTGCACAGCCTGAGACACAAACCACCCCACGTGGTGTTGCTTGTTGACTTTTTTTTCTTTAAAACCATTTCTCCCGCTGATCAAACATCCATGGCAGCCCAAGATCTCAGCTATGCCAAATTCCTCCAGTAGAAAACTGAAAGCAGGCCACTAAAACCCAAAGCCTTGCAAGACTTAAGGTGAAGGATCATTATCAAGCTGTTTTCCGACTCGGGCACCCCTCATATCGAACCTCTCTGAGCATCTCTGTGCCCCAACACACACCCACAGCCCAGAGCGCTACATCGGGCTGAGCAGCTCCAGCGACCAGGGGACAGCTCAAGCTGGGCAGAGCACTGGGAGCCACCAAGGTGGACCAACTTCAGAGACACATAAAGGTGTTTTCTGACGTTTTTGGGCTTGTTGGGTTTTTTTTGTTTGGTTGGTTGGTATTTTTCTTTTAATAATCGCCTCAATCGCACCGACACGAGGGCCTTCCCCTCCCCCGAAAGGTGCGAGGCAGCCGCACTTCCCCCGCCGGCCCCGCACCCTCGCCTGCCGCCGCCTGTGGGCGCCCGCGGAGGGGCCGCTTACCTGCGCCCC
>VXAU01001093.1:0-63357 GCA_013399695.1 Formicarius rufipectus | reverse complement strand
CGGGAGGCGGGCGGCGGGTGCGGGTGTGCGGGCGGTGGCGGCGGGGGCGGCTGGGGCGGCGGGGCGCTGTCGTGGGCGGCGCCGCTGCCCAGCTCCTCCGAGCCGCGCAGGTACTTGGTGTAGTCTCGGCTGGCGCGACGCATCGCAACTCCGCTCCGCTCCGACTGCTCCACAGGCGGCTCCACGGAGCTCCCCAGGGCCAGCAAACAACCCTACAACCCCGGCCAGGCACTTCTTATAAACTGGGCGGCCAATCAGCCCCGGGCGGCGCGCCCCCGCCGCCCTCCTCCTGCTCCCGCCCGCCGTCGCCACACACATCACCGCCGCCCCCTCCTCGCCTCCCCTTCCCAAGCGCAGACCGGCCCCCGCCGGCCCGGATCGGGTCGGGTCCGTCCCGCCCCTGCTCCCGGAGCCCCTGCCCCGCCAGCGCCGGGCAGGATGCCAGGCGATCGCGGTCGGTGCCGCTCCTCCCCGCGCCTCCGCTCCTCCGTGAATGAACACAGCGCAGGCAGACCCGCCTCCCTCCGCCGGCTCCTGCTCCCGCGCCCCCTCCTCACCCTAGCCCCGCTCAGGTTTGCACTGCACCCCGGCAACCCCGCCAGCCCCGAGTTGTTTCTGAGCCTCTAGTTGCACCTGGAGCATGTTTTTCCCCGTAAATTCCAGGGTACCTGTAATCAGCGTGCACCTGGAGTGGTTCCCATCAGTCATCCCTTATCCCCTTTGGTGGACCAAGGCCTTCAGGGCCTTTCAGCTCCTCTCTGTCCCACTCCCTCACTCAGGCCAGGCTAAAATGAGCAAAAGTGGTTACTTGCGCTGTCCAAAAGAGGCAACGCAGTTCACAGCTTTGTTAATGGAATGGGGTAAAGAAATGGCAGAGGCGTGCTGGCACCTCTCTGCCAGTGAAACCCGCTCAGAGCCTCCCTACCCCCCACCACGTGCAGCCAGTCTGCTACAGACGCATTTCTGAACCCTTGGTTAGGAGCATCTTACAGCATTTCCCATGTCTCGCTTGCATTCCATGCCAAAACCTCTTCATAAAGCCACACCACAGTTTGTAGGCACTTTCTTTCTCATGGTCCTCTGGGGGTCCCATTTAGGCCAAGTGTCTCCTTCATATTATTACTCTTTTAAAATTTGTCCATTTATGGTCCCTCCTACCTCCATGTAGTCTTTCCTCCACCTGGACTTTCACTCATCCATTTATCTACACTTTGAGATTCATTTATTTCTTTGTTAGATAAAGCTTATGTGCCTGACAAGTTCACTTTTTTGGAAAACGTTCTCTTAATTCCTATGAAAGTGCTTGTTGCAATGGCAGTGCAGATATATTAGGTCTGCAGCCCTGTAAAATTCAGTAGAGAAATGGTCCAGACATAAAAGCAAATGAGTTGAAGTATGGCTCAGGCTTTGAAGAACATGTGAGAATGATACATCTATCTTGTAGGTCATCTTGTCTGTAGAAAAAAAGTCTAATTTTTAACTCTTAATAATTAACAGAATATCTTGGTTAGGTCTGCCTAAGCTGAGAAACTGAGAAACCTTACCTCCCAAAGAGGTTGACTGAACCAGACATAATTATGTGCTCCAACAAATTAAAGGAAACTGGAACTCACCAAACCACTATGCAACAAATTACTATCAAAACAAGTTGATATCATTTAGCACTGGACTCAAATAGTGTAATGACAATTCCTTCACCAACAATTACACAACATCTGAGAAATGATGATGAGACCACCTGCATCCCAACATCACCCACCAGGAAGTCATGGAGAAATACCCCAACCCTGAATAGCTCCCTGTATCTCTGATTTCTAAATGCTTACTTTTATGCTCGGAGACATTGTGGTCTGTAGTCCAATTAGAGGAATTGTTCCTGTAAGTGTTTCTCAACCTTTCTGAAAACAAACTGAAGGTAAAATAGCAACCATCACCTGTAAAACAGCCATGAAAATAATTTCACATTATAATGACTTGGAAAATGCTAAATCAATTTTACACTGATCTACAGGGACAATTCTTTCAGAAATAATTTTTTGAAATATATAACTGGGGGTTTTAAAAGTCTACATAGTCTTTAAAATCCAGTCACCAAGTAGTTATTAAACAATAAAGGAGACGTTAGGATAATGTCAGTGATGCTAGCAGATGATTTTTTATTCTTTCGTATGAGAAGGAACTCAAGAAAAAACTCTTCTCTGTAGAGTTCATATTTCTTCCTAATGAAGAAGGAAAAAATTGTGTTAATTCTTGCACCTTAAGTTGCTCTTCGAGATTCTTACAGAAGGAAACGAGACTTTCACTTAAGAGCTACAAGGATCTGCAAACACCATCTTTAGATATTTTATATATGAAAACAACTTTCTCCAGACAAATATGCTTCCTTCAGGATCACTGCTTCATAAACTATCTTCTTACGGGCACAATCTTTAGTATTACCATCATGATGCTACACCAGGGAAGCATTATGCCTGACCTGATGCCTAAGTGGCATCAGCCTAAATGATGCCTAACTGGCATCTTATATATGTAAGTCTATTGACATTTAGTAGTCTAATAGTCAAACCCGTCTCTTTCATCTTCATCCACAGCAATTTCATACTCAGAAAATTCCAGATGTACCTACAAACACCCCAGTACTTGTGTCCAAACACCAGGATATCAGGCTCTTCAGGAGTCACCTTAAGTGAAAGATTGACCTTCCTGACAAACCAACGTGGGTTCATAGGATACACTAGGGTACATAAATGACATCTGTACTAAAAAAATTGGATTCCCTCGTTGATTTCTACCACAAATTCAGCAACCAGAATTGTCCATCAGACTCTCTCCGGAAAACTTGCATCAGCATTGACTCTCTAGACACCAAGGTCAACACAAAAAATAGCAACCATCAAACTACCATATGCAGAAAATCCACAGACCAACACACCTCCTTCCACAAACCATCAGCTGTACAAAACACACTAGAAAAACTGATATCACCCACAGACATCACCTCATTTGCTCTGAGGAAAACACTCATGACACACCCTCACAAAGCTACAGATGATGCTCATCCAACAGTGGCACTCCACTAGGATTGCATATTTGAAGAAGCCACCTAAACCTTATCCAAACTTACTACAATACAGAGAGAAAATCCCCTACTGGGTAATATATACCACAACATGCAAGAAATGTATACTGGAAAATGTTAACGAGTTGTACCTTATAATGGACAAAAATCATACCTTGAAATGATTTTTGCTAGAAACACCCCTCTTTCCCTTCCAACCACACTCATGATCATTAGCTCCATCACTGAAAGCAAGTTTTGGCTGAGCAGTAAATGCTGGCTAGAGCCAAATAGCTCAAGAAAGTCATATCCAAATATTGCCACAGCCATCATGATAAACACCTGCTATAGCAGAACCACTGAAATACACAAATCCTACACACAAGCAGGCTGGAATGTTATAGGCATCATTCAATGCGTTCACTGCTCTTAGGGAACTCTTGGTGAAACCAACCAACCACCACGTGCTACCTAATTAGGAAAGAACAGCAACACCCAGTTACAAATTGGAAAATTATATTCCCAAAACAACTACCTCATCGCTAAACTTGCAGTCCTGACACTGCAAAATCAAAGACGGCCCAGAGAACTAAAATGTGCAGCTCTATCAGATACCAGATTCCATATCAGATGGGTTTGAGAAAGACTTCTGAGTTTCCCTATGATGATCTTTGATGGGAATTACTGTTTCCTCTGATCATTCAGCTTCTATCATACCACTTACACTGTTAAGAGGGTCAGGATCATCCTCTGCTCCAAGAGTACAAAACACTTTTCTCTCAAATGTCTGATTAAAACAATTAAGTACAATTCAAAGCAATGAGCTACAGTTTGTATTTTCACTATGCTTTGGACCCAAAGAGTAGTTCATCTACATCAAAATGAATCTCATTTGCCTAATATCTGCTTTATACAATTGTCTCTGTTGGCCTANAAAAAAAAAGGTGGCCTTCTTTGGATTGTGTGAGGACTAATGACATACATAACAGTTCCCATGAACAAAGTCCTGGCTCTGTAATTGGTAAAGGATGCACTTGCATGAGAACCCCATTGTGATTCTGTGCTTGTAGGTAATGACACTGTAGATACAAGTAATCACTATATAATGTGAACTTTTGCCCCCTGGTCAGAACACAGCTCGTTGCTATTATCTACAAAATACTCGTGTGGCAGGAGATGATCACAAATATACTACTTGTTGTGAGAAGACTGCATAGCTGCTAGGATTTTTTTCATCATTTTGCTTTGAAGCAAAACAGGAAACTGTGTTTACATAAAAAGGTTGTGTTGAAAGTAGTTTTCATTGCAACGCTGATTCTCATTGCAGAGTTGAAAGTCTTGAAAAATATGAAAATGTCAAAGACCTACAAGCCTGCAGATCGAAGTAAAAAATAAGGGGGAAAGAACTTTTTGTTTTTTAATAATTTTATTTTTTTCTCTTTCAAAATAGGGAGAATCACAAAAAGTTCTTCTGATCTCCATTTCAAATAAGACATCATTTTTTACCTCAAGAGGAATCATGCGGCTAAAATATTTCATTTTTGTAGAGCAGTTAAACACCTATTGTATTCCTACAGCAGCAAGATTTTTGCCTGTGAACAAATGTTTGTAACTAAGGTGTCTGGTATTATTCGTGGTTGGAATGTTGTTGGCAAAATTACTTCATCAGCAAAAGGTTGTTTTGGACCTGACACAAATGTTTATTACAAATGTATCAATTCTGAGCATGTTTTGGGCAGTAAGGTTTCCAAGGAACAGCACAGACTCTTTAGGGAATGTGAAGATAAACCTGTACTGGAACTCTAACCTACTAAGTGTGAATAGGGATATTTTGATGCCAGCAGTGAAAATAGACAGAGGTGTTTACCCTGCATGGTAGGAGGAAATTATATTCTACAGCCTTCAAAATTGTCATGAGTTGGACTTAAACTTTTTTTTTCACTTCTCGGCATGCTATATAGTGGATAATATAAGTCAATATGTAGGTGTAAAGAGAAGGATGGCAAAATATGACCAATAATACAGAATGCCTCAATGAAAATTTAGGCTTTTCTTCCTCTTCTAGAAAAGGCTGGGAAACAGGAATTGATATACCAGGAAAAAATTACTATTATTTTAAAACAGTGGAAAAATGCATCAAAATGTCATTTAAATTTTCCAGCAATTTGCCATTCTGTTTCTTTAAGTCTAGTGGGTATGACAAAGGTCAAACCAATGACACTGATTTTGAAATCAAAACAGAAGTAATTAGTATTTAATTAATGTCTTTTATGTTTATGCATAAACTCTTAAACGTAGGTAATAGAAGTAACTTTTTTTCCCACTCAGGAAAAAATTACTTGACATTAAATAGAACTGAAGAAAGACACAGGGTGTTGGGGGAAATACTGGACAATAAGTAAGAAAACAGTTCAAGTCTGTCTAGATTTGGTAAAACTGAGGAATAAAGACCCCACATTGCTTGTCAGTAGTTAAAACCCCCAGAGCCTGTTAAAAAGCTCAAAGAAATCAATGAATATATTTTTCAGGACTTTGACATGTTTTGAATCAAATTTCTTCAGTAAGAAGGCTTGGAGTCACCTTATACGGATTTGCACAATTTATTTCTGCATTGTACAGCTTTCACACATTAGGATTACATCACCTCAAGGCCCCTTTTGCAGGAGAGGGACTTTCTGGATATTTCGTTAAGCCAGATATGCTGTAGCATTCCTGAATATAAAATATTTCTTTAGTGTCACATGACTGTCATAGCACATTTCTCTATAGTGCCTAAGTTTCAAGTATCCTCAGCCAGACAAAGCCTTTGACCAAGTTATGGGTGACATGCAGAGCCGTGAGACTCCTGAGATGGAGTCAAAAGACAGGTGAGGGTCTATCATCTTAGTGACTATAATCCATCCCAGGAGCATAGGCCATGAAGCATTTTGGTCATATGAGTTTAATATTGAATAAAGTCACTCTGGTCAAAGTATACATTAAAAGTGTTTCAGTTTTATTGTTCCAAATAAAAGAAAATAAAACATCATACAATACAATAAACTGATTAAAGCATTGCAGAAATAGTATTTTTCATTAATTGACATCAGAATTAGTCGGACACTTCATATCTAAGTTTACTAAACAGTCTTTCCTTCTCCATGACTTTGTGTTTGAAATTCATGCATTCGTAAGTGTTTATTAAGACCATCTGCCTAATTTGAAATATTTCAATTTACAATGCCACTAGGAAGTGTATAACTTTACCTTCTTGTGGCCATCTTCCAAGCTGCCACTATACATTTACTGCTTTCAGCACTGCCTAGAAGTGGTGGAGTTGCTCTAATGCCAAGGAAGAACCTGTTGCTGCTATTACTGATCAGATTGAGTTAGAGTATATGCAACCAAAAGCTAATAATTTTTTTATATCATATGTGCAGCAGTAGTTTTCTCATGCAGGAGGATAAGAGCAGTACTGAGTCAGAGGGAGATCCATCTAGCTCACATTTGCCTGTGTGGGTGGCAGATGCTGCAGAATAAGAGTAGCCATGTCCAGCTGTGGAAAGCAGTGTGGCTAGCCCAAGCCCTGCTCTTTGGAAACCAGACTGCAGTTGCTTGGAGTCTGTCCTTCATAGAGACAGTTTTGTCAATCAAGTGGAGCAGGATTGACAGTTGGAGCTCCAGCCACCACGCTGGAATTCTGGGTCTGAGACTCTTGAGCAGTCCGGAGAAGTTGATCAGGAAAAAAAACAAAACAAAACAAAACAAAAAAAACCTCCCAACCTAGGATTACATCCTAGCACCTGCTGTTCACCATCCAGGGTGACAGGGAGTAGAACAGTTGCATGTTCATTCAATATCCATGCTCTCTTGCTGCCCAAGAAACCAATAGCCACAAAATCAATAGTGAGCAAACCCAGCTAAGACAAGAGGATAGCATTCTGATTTCAGAAGTAGGAGTGACCAACAGTCTATGCACAGGAAAAAAGTAAAAGAAAGGGCAAGTATGTAATTAGACTTCCCAGTACACGACACCAGCTTGTGGCTCAGAGCTGCCCTAAGCCAGTGGTGGTATTTTTTTGTGTTTACGTCTGAGCCTTAAGCTGCCTGAGGATTCTGATGGTGTGTGTACATGCGATGGAGCCTTGGTGGAAACTGAGTCTTGGATGGGGCAGGAACAAAAAGATGTGACAGAAAAAGAAAAGGCATAACACAGCAGCAATTGCAACAACAAATGTGAGTCAGAAGCTGTCAGACATGCCCAGCAGGGCTTGTGGCTCACAAGAGGGGACAGAGAGTACCAGATGATGTAGCAAAGATCCTTTAGAGAAGATATTGAACAGAGAAGACCTGGAAACATGAAGTACTGGATGAAGACCCATGAGAACAGAGCACGACTGAAACACTTGGAGGTCAACACAATAGAGAAGCTCCTTCTTAAAAAGTAACATCCCTAAATCACAGGAAGGCTTGGATTAGAAGGGACCTTAAAGATCATCTAGAACTAAGTTCAAAGTGATATTGGAAAGAAAGTTGATAGAGATAAATTAGCTGTCCACTTGATGTAGACAAGCTGTCATCTTACAAAAGAGTCATAGCATTCCAGGCCATACGGGAGGAGGAAAGAGAATCTCCTTTGGAAGAGAAAAGGCAGTGCCTCTACTCTTCCCAAGAAAGTTTTGACAATGTTCTCATCAAATCCCATCAAATTTTACAAACTACTTTATTCCCACTCATCTTTCTGGCAGTGGTCACGTCAGTTGGTGCTCTCTGAGCACTGGATGGAGCCTGGCACAGAACAACCATTGAGGAGGAGATGCTGGGCTCTCACACAGTCACTCCACAGGATGTGGGAGACTTGCCTTCACATTCCTCTTTTGCCAGTGGGAGTCAAGCCCACAAATATTCCAGGATCCCTAAGAAGAAATCCTAACCACATATCTGCATGCTGGCTAAAGGATGGGCTTTCCCAGTTTGCACAGCAGTTTCAGGGATTTGGAAGAGGAAGGAAATGGGAAAAAGAAGAATATAGGGGAGAGGGGTGTTACAGGGATGTACTCCCAAAAAAAAAGGCAAAATCTGCCTTAGAGATAATATCTATCTCTCTGGAATATCTGTCTTCATCTCTCACTTCCTCTTTTCTCCATTTATTTCAGTGGTTAAAGCATAGGGCAAGAGCATCTGGATTCAATTCTGCCTCAGTGAAGGAAGGCGCAGAAGCATGTCCCATGTCCCCAGAAAGTAGTATAATCATCTGCTCTTCTGACATGAGACCAAACGCATTTGCATAAGCCCACCTGTCAGACCTGTTCCACATTGCTTGGAAGAATTAGAAGAAAAACAAATTGAGATTTTCTGGCTTAGTTGGATGCTCAATGCAGAAAGGAGATAGCATGAACTGGCGAAAAGTTTCGTGCAAATTGTGACTGATGTTGAATGTATATCCTGAAAGCAATAGCAGGAGTCTATATTGAAAGGTCATTTCCAGTCCTTCTGTGGTGACTTCTGCTTTTGGATATCAAGAACTTTTGAATACTAAGGGGAAGATCCTCCTCTGCTTGTGCAAGGTGCATGTACCTAGAAGCACAGGGGAATTACATGGTTTCTAGTTTAGGGCAGCAAAGTAAGTGGATCTATAAAATAAGGCTGCTTCTCCTGCGATTTTAAAATTATAATAGGATAGAATTTTACTGGACAAATATTCGGCATCTAGGCATTGTTATCGACATAAATTGAGAGGTTTAAAGAATGAAACTGCAATACAAGATTGCCATTTTAAGTTCTATGTGGCTTTCTTCTCTTGGAGTCCAATACCTATTTTGCCTGTAGTTATCAGAAAACTGAATCCCACAAAGAAAAGGAAAGGTTTTGGACTCTTGCACTAAAACAGACACCACTGGTAGAAAGACCTCCAGACTTATAATTTTGTAAATTGGGAAGTGAATCTGGAAAGGAACACGGGGAGAATTCTATCCATACAAATGCTATGGCATTGCAGCCTTCGGCTGTGTTTGCAGGTGATGGTTTTATCTCCCTTTTTTATAGAACAGCATCATTCCCTGGTAAAAAGTCAACAGCTTAACCAGCTTAGTGCTTTTAGTTATTTTTGCTCTTCAGACATCTTTTTTTTTTTTTTTAAAAAAAAAAGGCAAACAAAGCAAAACAACAAACAACACTTGGCCCAAGGTTCATTTCTAGTTACAAGACTCACCATTAATTAAATGGCAGCTTTTCAATCCCATCACCACACTTATGGACAGCAGAGTTCAAGAAGTTCATGAACTGGTTCCCCACAGTTATCTTGAACATGAACTCACTGTTTAGTCAATGGCTTAGAAAAACAAGACTGGACAGCTGGTCTCTGTGTTGCTTACCACAGTCTCAGGGCAGGGACAGAGGAAATTTAGAGAATATTTCCAAATACAGTCTGCCAGATTATTCAAATCTACAATGCATCCACATAGATGTTAGGTATTATTTGCTGTGGAATTTAATGCACACTGTAATATGCTCCCTGTTTTATGAAGTGTAAAGGCTGACATTTGAAATTAGTGCTATTTCAAAGCCTGGTATCTGGTTGCTACATCTGGCTGTGTCATGTAGTCTGGGGAAGTGCCTTACCACAAAGACTTGAGCCGCAGAGGATGGTGAGACAGATGAAGCTAGATAATCTTTTTTATGTCCATAAAGAAGGGTCAGGGTCAATCTTTCAACACCAAGAAGAACTAAGACAAATAAACAGAAATGGGACACACTGTAATTAATGGCTCCATAACATAATAAATCCCAACAGCCGCTTATTTTCTATCCATAGCTCACTTCAGACTAATATGAAAGTTTAGAGGGGGGAAAAGGGTCTTTTCTCTTGACTATTGAATTGGAACTTTCTGACTGAACCACTTTGAAACTAAATATGCATGTAGACAGGGCACTCCCCACACACAAGATGTCTGTATGTATGCATGTCTGTGCCAGTATGTCATTTGAGAGGGTTCTTTCTCTCCCAGTGTTTCCTCATCCTAAGAAAATACGGTACTTTCACATTATAACTGTGTAAGAGCATTTAAAAAATGTTGCTGCGTGGCCTAAGATATCAAATACAATCTTTTCCTGCTCAGTTTTTTATACATTCTCTAGTGATCCAAACTGATTTTCGTTTTAAAGTCCTTAAACATTAGCCTTGAAGCAGAGACGGCTGTAAAGATTATTTTCAGCACAGATTAGCAGATTCGCACACACTTCACCATTGCTCTGTAATATGACAAGTTTTGCCTTAAGAAAACTGAAGATTAAGCCAGTGGGTTGATAAACATGGTTTATGAGTACTATCCCCAGCCCCAAACACATGTGCACCGACACACACATGAAAACTGTAGTCCGGACTCTGCAATCACTTTCATCTTCCCAATGTTATGATTCTGATTTTTACTTCACTGGGTCTTGGACCCTTTTAAGTTCATTGAGTACAAAACACACTGAATTCTATGGACTATTTCCATTTAAAGTCAGACAGTGCCTCCTTCTCTTTTACACCCCACCTCTGGCATCCCAAGGCATCATCTCTCCTCCTCTTTGTCTTTGACACGGTAGAAAGGAAGAAAAGCAGGGAAGGGGGAGGAGGGACAAACTGAAATTCCCAATTCCTTGTGCAAGCTGCATGTTCTGATGTGTGTTCAGATCAAGCCTGCAGTCCTGCATACAAGCTGCCTAAGATCTACTGCATGATTCAGAAAAAAACAAAAAACTCCTGGTTAGGCATCGTTCCTTTAGTCTGGCTCTTTGGTAGTGCCTTTTAAACAACTGATTTTGAAGCAGTTTATCTCATTTTATTATGGAAAATCAGAATTCAGGCAGTACCTCTTTATGAGATGTGTTAAATCCCCCCCCACACACACACATCGTTGGTGGCTTTTTTTTAAATTTATTATGAATAGCTCCACTCGTGTGGATTGTCAGTGTGCCAGCCCTTGTTGCAAATAGCATGCTGTCCTTCTGTGCCCTGGGCCCCCTGGTCGGTCTGGGAAATGCAGTGTGCTAGGAGTTTCTGGCCTCCTTTGGGGTTAGGTATGATGGTCTCCATTGTGCGTAAGCAAGTGGTTTCAATCCTTAATTGCAATGGGGAAGTGGTCAGACAACATACAGTCCTGGCAGGATAATGGCAAAATGCCTTGGAAGAAAACCAGAAAATAACAAATACATTACATATGAAGTGAATATGTATTTCTAACATAACCTGGAAAATGTATAACATATAGGAAAGCAAAATACAGATGTTTTTCAATGGTTCTTCGAAACTGGTGCATTATTATCTCATGCTATTCCCTTGTTCCTCTTTACAGAAATTAAAGAAGTGGTCTAAACATTGTCTTCTTACATCACAATTACACAAATCCAAATGGTTATTATGAAGAAATGGATGTGGGTTTTGTCTATAATTATGAATTGAAAATGAGCTGTCAGTCATCTGTAGTGAAGTACCAAGTTACAGGATTTTTCCTTGTTTTATCTAGGAGACAGGATTGCTTCATCATAGCAGAACACTAATACCTCACACTAGACAACTCACCTCTTCGAAAGAGACAGGAAATCTTTCATAATATCATTTTGGTAACTTACTACATCCTTCTGACATATGTTTTACTTTACTCACTTTACAGAGGATTAAACAGAGACATAGAAAACTTAGCAGCTCTACATCTGCCTGTAATTCAACATGACAGCTGGGAATGATTTCCAGGAATCCTGTTTCCAGTGCTTTCTTACAATCACTTTAGTGATTGTCTCGAAAACATGCTAGCCAGGATAAAATCCAGCTCATGGTTCCAATCACATCTGTGAAACTAATTTTGTGAGGCTGATTATCTGAATAAACACCAGTCATCATGTACATCCTTGAAGGAAAAAAGCAAACAAACCCAAAACTGCACACCACCTACATTTGGACACATTCTTTTTTTAACAGGTGTGGATGCATTCTCCCACCTGCTGACCTCACTTTGTATCCATGGCATCTTTACACTATAGACATTAAGATGCCAGGGCATTGTCTATATAAGGCAATACAGGTAATAACAACAATAAAGATGCTGGTGATCATTTCTCAGCAGGTGCTCCTGTCTCTCCCATAAATTGCCAAGTAGGTTTCTAACCACATCAGTATCGTTGTACTCATCTAACAGACAGGGAGTTTGAACCGTGGCACTTAAAGGTGGTCTGAATGCTGGTTCAACTCTGTCAGGTTGCTGGAAATTTAAATGGAAAGTTTTCCACTGCCAGATCCCATAGATACTCTTATTTGGCAGTGCTGTCTTCTCTCGGCCCATGTAATTGGAGAGCCAGGCCATTTCTACCTCAATACAATGTATCAGCAATATGTATACAAATATTAACAAAACATCACGACACCCACCCTCTGAAGTGATACTCAGCAGCTTTATCCTCTTGCCATTCCTCTCACACCTGCTTTTCTGGCCTTTGCAGAGTGAAGTTCACAGACACTCATGAAAAATTGTGCATCTCTGAACAGCTCCTCTGGTTTTAGCTCATAGGCTTTCCTGGCTATATAATAAATCCTCCAGTTTGTTCAGTAAAGGTCCAAGCCTCTCTCTAATTTTATGTAGGAAAGACACAAATAAAAATAACACAACTCAAATAAAATGTCACTTGGAAGTTAATAATTTAAGAGTCTTTTTGACAGTAGAAATTATTCCTTTATTGTCTTAGCATATATGCACAAAAAATCCACACAAATGTTGTCAATTCGGCAAGACGTATTGTCTTACATCACCTGAGAAGTAGTGGCAATAATTCTTACAGAGCAGGTCACCATCTCATCCTAAATAACTTCTGTCTTCAGAAACAGGGGAGTTGGCACCTGATGTTCACGGGACTGTGGAGTCACCTTGCTCTACAGAAGTGCATGTATACCTCCAGCTTCTTCAGGATGTGCTTTACTCTAAATCCACCTTGACTTTAGGGCATTTGTGTTGATCTTTGTAGCAAAAAATATTCATAGCATGTTGTGTTGCTGCCTCTTGCCCATTTAGCTGTGACAACAGGAACAGAATATCTTGATACACCCAGCATTACTCCAGCTACTCCAAGAGAAGGCAAAACCTGAAAAGGAGCTTTCCTTAGTCTGTCTGGTGCTGGGTAAAAAGTTCTTCCAGACTTCTCAGAAGGCAACACCCTTAAGATACTATAAAACCTGGCATGTCTGTACACTGCTACTCCAGGGCTGGTTCTACATGCATCTAAAGTTTAAAATTCACCTGAAGTTCACTGACTTGTTTGAAACTCAGTCACCATCATGTGAGGAGAGAGGACATGTCAGTTTAAGATTCATTAGGCCCTTTATCTGCCTGTCCAAATGCCTTTGCTGATGTTGAAGAGCCAGCACTCAGAGACTCTGCTTAGCCTGACCAGAGAAGTTCAAGTGAATGAACTGTAACTGCTACTGCTGTTTTATCTACACGTTGCAAGAGGGGGAAAATAGAGGAAGGGCTTTATTACTTCAATTAGATTTCTAAATTAAAAATACAGTATTTTTATGAAAATGAGGATGCCTCTAGAAATAAAAAGAAAATCTCGGTACTGTGAAGGGGGAAAGGGCAGTTTACTGAGGACAGTTTCTGTTTTTATAATCCCTTTTTTCTCTTCTCACTTAGGATTGACCAAATATTGCACATAAAAATATCTTGGGGAAATGCCACTGACATTTTTCAGTGTATTAGAATGGTTTCAGATGTCTAGAGAAAACTGCTGAGACACTTCCTACCTGAGATGACATTCAGAGCTCTGAAGCATAAGTGAAAAGTGCGAATTGGTTTGCACAGTTTCCATTTGCTCTCTTCACTTGCTTGCAATACACCATTTTCAGTATTAGACTTCAGTACCTGGGGAGTTTGTTATCACAAAACAAGTGTAGCTCTCCATTCTGTTAAGAGTTTCCCAAAAGTCGAGTGTTGTTCACTCTAAATCTGTGTTAAAATATAAGTTTTGGGTATGGTTTTCAGAGGTAGCATTATATGGTCTGTATGGGAGTCACTATTTGTCGAATTTGGGGGGTGTAAGAGGTGGATTAAGCTTAAAATTAATCTGAAGGTAGTTCTGCAAGATACAATCAACATACTAAACAACAAGAACAAGAACAACAAACCAAAATCCAACAAACCAACCAAATTTAAAAAAAAAACAAACCAGCAAGAAACAAGATGGAGTAGGCAATTTGTTTTCTCTGATACAATTAAAATTAGTGGCATTTATCATAGAAATTAATAGAATCTGGTTTTTACTAGCATATATTATCCATCTGTCAATATGAAGAATATCCATCTGTCTTTATGGGAAAATATTGGTGAAAAGAAATCCTGAAGGAACAAAAGTAAAGACAGCAGTATATTTTATTGTTGTAGTTCTTTGTAAAGTTCTTACTCTCTTCAGTAGTAAATTGCTTGACCTCTTGCAAGATTAAGCTTATTTTCATCATGAACCTTGTCCAGTAAAAGTGAAAGTAGTGTGGCAGAGGCAGGTTAGTCTGTTCCCACAGTAACAGGTAGTCTACTTACATGGTAAATTTGCATAGTATTGATGAGCCTGCAACCCAGCAGGAATCACAGTACAGCTGCAGGAGTCAGTTCAAAGACAGCTGGCAGCAGGGAGGAATTGTGTGGAGGAAAGTTCCCATTTTCCAACCACAAACCGGGAGGCGATGAAGGGATGATGGGAAGGCAATGGATTACCTAAAATGTCCAAACATAGCTTTTCTTCTAGACCTCACTTTGAGCTTGCTGATTTATAAGGCAGCAAGATGAAATTAGCTTTGTCTACAGCACAACAAAGACCCAAAGAGTAATACATGAAGCCTAGGCCGCAATTTTCTGGCTCTGAATGTGAAGTCAATGCCAAACCAGATACCTGCAATAGGGATCTGTGCATCAGTAGCACCTCCCTTTTGTTTCTTGAATATGAAATTATAGTTTTGCCTACTTAGGTAACAGATAGCCTAAATCATACCTTATTCTCTTGAGCTCACAAATTATGGTAATTGCAACACCAAAATAAGGCAGCTATACCAAGAAATCTGAATATGATCCAGACTCACTAACACAAATTTTGTAATCCAGTTTTAGATATGTTGCAATGCTTATCAAGAACTCAAGAGAACAGAAGTGAGAAAGGTCAGGAGAGGAATGGTAAACAAGCTCTTTGAGATTTTGCACAAAGCAGCATCCTTGTGATTTAATCTCAAATTTGAAAGTGTGTTTGGGTTTGTTTTCTCATCTAGGCACATGCCTAATGTCATTCTGCCTACCTCTAGTCTCGCTCCACACTTTTTGTTATAACATTGAAGTCTGGCTTCTTATCAGTCAGTAGATCTTTCATTGTCCAGGTTGAAATTATTGCTGTTGGATATGCCAACTTAAGAGTAACTTAAAAAAAAAAACCTAGTCAAAACCATTTATTTTGGACATGGTCAACAAGATATTAGCAGCTAGCAGACAAGAAGTCATTTTGTACTTCAGACATTTCAGTATCTGGCTTTAAAGGGATTTTCCCTGCAATTATGTTACACTACCCACAAACTCGGCTTCTCCCTTAGTTCAAGTGGCAGAAGCCCATTCACTGGATTGAAATGTTCCAGTCCTTCAAATTCACATTGCACAATGCTGCTGAGCACTGGGAACTCTATTCTTTCATTTTACTTTTTTAAAAATATGGGAAGGAGACACACAAATCTGTTAAGAGCATAAACAAGATTTCAAAGGAAGTTAGGAAGCATGGCACGTTATAATATTTTCTGTATATATCAAAATCATGCATGTTTTTCATCATTAGAGTTTTTTCTGTTGTTTATTTTCTGGCAAGCCTTGTTTAGAGAAATAAATGTTTTGGGAAAGGCATCAAAAGATAGAGTGTCGTACAGAACCAACCAAACTCCCTCTCTGGGGTCTCAAGCAATTCAGGACCAGCTCCTACAATAAAAATACATTCTGTGATCCCATGGAAGTGGACAGAAACGTACCTCCACAAATTTTTCAATCCTCTGGAACTCAGCTGTGCACCCAACCCATTTCACAGTGAGATGGCAGATCCCTGAATATCTCCCAGTTGTGACTTTTTGATGTCCTGTTCCCCTTCCCATCCCAGACCTTCCCTTCCTTTCTCAAACCTTACCTTCCTTTCTCAAACCTTCCCTTCCAAACCCCACCTTGTTTACGGTCACATATGAATTTGTTGGCAAATTCAGATGTTCAAATGACAAGTTTTAAATGTTTTCATTATCAGTGCCTTATTTCTTTATTTAAATGGCTGCAATTCAAATGCTTTAATTATTTTAATATTTTCTGTTACATTTTACTTAAAACCAAACAGAAAGATAGACCATAGGGGTATCAGGGGTTCCTAAAGTGCAATTTTTGTCTCAGTATATATTGTCCACAAATGTTGTAAAGAAAAGAAAAGAAAAACTAATGGCAAAGGAGAATATGTGTTCCTGTGGCCAGAGGGATGGGGATAAAAAGAGTGGGGGAAGGAAGACAAAGATGGAGAATGAGAGTGATGACATTTGTTTTCTCGGATAAAAAGCTATTTTCCTTTGAGAATACTTAACATATTTATCTTTTAAGGGAGGAAAAAGAATTCCCACTAGATACACTGAAAATTTGACAAAGGTCTGAGAAATAGGATCTTCTCAGGCTTTGTCTGTAGGTGGGTAAAGTCATAATAGCTCTGTTTTTCTTGGTTTCCTTTACATGAGAAAAACTGAGTAAGAATGCCTTACTATGCATAATTGTAAGGATATTCATTTCTCTGAGTTCTTTTTACACTGCATCTCTGTCAACTGAAAGGTCAATTTAGTTATTTTTCCCTCCCTCACATCCTATACTGAGAGAAAAAAACAACACCAAAACATGTAGACAGGTTTTTCAGATTTCAATGAAAATAACAAATGTTACCCATCAAAACAGCTTCCACCCAGAGTAAGGATGACATCGCCAGAGAGTGACTGAGATTTTCCTTCTGACAGACAGAGCTGTATCTCAGGCAGACTCAAGCAGTACTTTGCTTAGCAGAAGCAGCTGTCATGATTTCACCATAGAACATCCTCTGCTTTAGGACTGAAAGGAAACCTTTGATGAACTGTATCTGCCAAGGTATCGTGTAGATGATGGAGCATATTGACTGCAGAAAACACTGGGCTCAGTTTGTTTGGCATGGTGCATGCAGAAACTTAGGTTTCCTATTGTTTTGGTCAGATGTAGGTTTTACATTATCTTCATATTGCCTGATCAGTGTGCTGGAAAGACCACCAATCTTTTGGGTGAGCTCTAGAACAGACTTTTATTTCCCAAGTTATTTAAATTCATTATATGAAATCACTGCAACAAAACCACAAAAGCCATAGAGTTATAGACAAACTAAAGTCTCTTCTCCAGTGACTTAGATGCAATTATAATACTAAGCAAACAAATATTTTTTAGCAAGGACTTAGTTCCTTAGTTTCTCTCCTAAACCAGAGAGTAGCTAGGAACACTGTCACTTCACATGTGACTAACTACAGGCCAAGCATGGATGCAGTGCAATACTGATCTTAAATTCAGCTATGTTCAAACTGACTGAGATTAAGCTCCTATTCAAATTTCAGAACATAACACAGAAAACTTGACCTCTCTCTTCCTCTATGTGTATAGCAGATTGGATAAGCTGGAAACAGTCATAGTCTTTCTTAGTCCAACACAAAACCCATAAATCAGTCATGAAGATCATAAAATAATACAGGGCAGAGAAGCTGCAATGGGCTCATTCATCACATGGGACTTTGAGATAGATGAGACACCTGAGTTCAGGCAGGTCACGTATGGACTCCGGGGTACTTTTGACAGCTCCAGCACCTCCTTATGCCAAGCCACCCATATCAGAAGAAATATTTGATGAGGATATTTCAGCTAGAGTTTTAATAACTAATTGAGGGTAAAGCTCTCTCTAAAAACAAAAAAAACAATCATGCTCTAATTGGAGGTGCATGACATGCTTGAAAATGGATTCAAGATAATCAAAACCAAAGTGTTACTACATCAAGCAGTGGTGGGAGGCAAGAGAAAACCTGAGGCCAGTCATGAGTAAAGTCATTTGTCTGTGTTAAAAGACACTATCACTGGTAATTTTTCCTCCAACTGCTCGCTTTGTGACAGCCCTCAGTGGGGTCCTAGCCATGCAGTTCACCTTTGGGTTCTGTGAGGTGCACAGTGCTGTTACTTCTTTTCCTGGACAGGGCACATCCCAGCAGAACTAGCATTTCAGTTCCTGAGCAGCTTTTACTAATTGAGCTCTGCACATAAGTGGTATTAAGGGATAATGTTGTGGCTTTTTACATTGTCTGCAAGTTTGCAGAGCTGCTGTGCATTACTGGAGGTTCTCAAGAGGCCTGTTAACTGCTTGTTAATATTTCAACCTCTGACCTGCATGATAATGTGTTGTTATAATTGGAAAAGTTGCTCTCCCTTACTCAGCAGGTTTGCTCCATGTGTGTGTTCCAAGACTTACTTGCTGACTTTATTGACACACATAATAAGTTTATGACTTCTCCTCTTGCTGGGTACTGTTATTTCGAAGTCCCAAGCGTTCGATCTTCAGTCTTGGTAGAAATACATACTCTTGAAAAGCATAAAGTCTGACTTTTTTTATCCAGTGCTGGGTTGCAAAGTTGCCAGGTAACAAAATAAGAGGATAGTGAGGGAATGTATCATTTCAGCAGAAAAAAATGTTGACCCAGCCCAGCAGTCCTGTCAATACAGGTTGGCACAGCACTTTTCCTCAGTCTATCTCTGGCTATGGGGACCATTTGTTTCCCATCCCTATAATATCTGGCCATCTCTTAGTTATTTAAAACTGGATTTGTCTGCGGTTTATACTTTCCAGGTTTTTCCACAAAAGTCTGAACAAGTTCTTAGAGACAGAATCACAAGCTGGAAGGCTGTCACTGAGTCCAACTCGCAGCTCCTCTCAGGACTACCTAAAACTAAACCATGTGACTAAGAGCATCATCCATACGCTCCTTGAACTCTGACAGGCTCAGTGTCATGACTACTTCCCTGGAGAGCCTGTTCCAGTGACTGATGACCATCTCAGTGAAGAGTTTACTCCTTGCCCCACAGTTGGGCCATATTGATTTCTGCTGAAGCATGGACAAAAGTAGCAAAGTGAGCATTTGATTTTAACTTTATGTTTAGGAGCAGTGCTGTCTTGAATAAAATGACATTTTAAAAAAGGAAATAATAGAAAAGTGGCTGTGAATAGTTAGGATCAATGATTTCCTACCACCATGTAGATAACATTATTCTGAAAAGCATGGGTTCAGTCTAAAGAAATTTATTTGATATAAAACATTAGCATCTCTCTAGACAAGCAACTTACTACTGTCTTAAATTTCATTGATATAATGCATTCGTTAAGATAATTTTTATTGCATTCTATTTTTTCTCCTTTTTAGGATTTCCACAGATTTTCTTCAACATCAGCTTAAGTCTTTCAGCAGAGTAGGGAAAGAGACGAGTTTTGAGAGTTGGAAGCTGATAGTAGGGCTATACCTGGGATCTGGTCAGTGTCATGACAGTTTGGCCACCATAAGGGAAAGGAGGACTGATATGAAAAGGTGGAAACCGTGGAAATAAATGGAATCACAACAGGAAGAAATCAACTATCCCAGCTGTCCACATCGAATGCACTCATGGAAAATTGTGTCTACATCTTGTTTTGGGGGTTACGTTATGGGACTGACTCCTCACCATCTGTGTCTCAGGCCATGATCTCTGTGATCACAAGGTGTGCCCATTTAGGAACCCTATCTGCTGAGACAAATAAATTTATTGGGATTTTTGGGTGGGTCAGATTTTAGCTATATCAGATTCCTAAACTGATTTGCCACGTGTTCACACTTGGTAATACCAACACTGGAAATGGATGGGAAAGGACATTCAAGGGCAGGGGAAGGAGATCTGGACCAAATCACCTTCAGCTTATGTGAGCTTTAGCTGTTACAAAACCATAGGGTAAGAGCTGTGGCTATGGGAAAAGGCAAGGCATACACCTGCATCACCATCTCTGAGCACATTATCTGGCCACAAATCTAATCTGATGAATGTCATACCTGAATATTGGGGCAAGCTGTAATTTTTAAAGCATGCCATGCTTACCTACAGTGATAAGAACCACAAATGACTCTCTGGGTTTCATTTCCTCCATGTGGTCATGGATTTTTCAGGCAAGCTCAGCACCTTTCTGTGAAGCCCCATCAAGCCGTCCTAGAATCCAACAACACCGGTTGACATTGTGAGCTTCCCCAAATTCAGTTTTCAATTGTCCCAGCATTGATTTGCTGTACTCTTTCTAATCAGTGAGTGAGTACTTGGGCTCACTTTGTCCATGCAAAAATGAGTATCATAATCCCACAATGTGAACAGACAAGCACTGCAGCATGACTCACAAGTAGTATGGCTTCTTGAGTTAAAACATTGCCAATGCAGCCGAGCAGCCTGTGGGAGACAGCTGTGTTACCTTCCCACCATACAGTTTTGACAAGGATAAAAGAAAATACTCTGATGTCCTGTGGGAATGTGGATGGTCTCATATGTGAAGGAGTGAAGTGCTAATCAGTCATTGCATTTTCTTAATGAGGAACTGAATTAACTGTGTCATTTAATGTTATTGCTTGAAGGGTTGGGAAACTGCGTTGCATTCATTTAGCTCTGATCCCACATGTAGCGGATGTTTTGTGCAAGTGTATACCTTACCATAAGGAATAAATCTTGGGAAAATGCTGTGATTGATTGTGAATGGTCTTGTTAACTAGAGACATTCCCACACGGCAACATCTGCTTCAACAAACCATGAGGAATGGAGGTACCAGCAAAAAAAATAATACCAAACTCACAGCAGCAGGTGCTGACTTTGGAACAGTTGTCTTCTCATTTTTATAATATGTTACTGCTTTGCCAATGTTCTATATGTATGCCAGGAGACTCAATTCGCCTTGTTTTTCCTTTTTATTTTCCCTTTTTTTCCTTTTCTTTTTTTTTTTTGTTTCCTTTTTCATAAAGTGAAATAACATAGTACTTTTGAATGCATATGAATAGAACAAGAAATGTCTTGTGAGGAAAATGTACTTAATAAAATTAAAGAAAAAGTTAACGGTCTAATACACTTTGTAAACAATGCATTTTTGTTCTAGGAGCTATTTTTATTTTAACCATTTTTGTTAGCACAGCAAAAATTATAAGGACAAACAAATATTTTTATGTTATTCTGGATACACCATTTGTCCTGTTTCAGCACAAAAAGGTTTATTTTAATCACTAAAAGATGCAAGGTTTTGGATCTCGATGCACCTCTCAGGGTATTAGATGGGTCTGTCAACTTGTGGTTCCAAACTGTTGTGCAGCAAATGGTAACAGCACATTTCTGGCCTCTTCCTGCACCTGTGAAGAGCTGGGATTTGCTGCAAAGCCAGGTAGCACAAAAGCTACATCGTTTGAAAAGATTCTTTGCCAGGATGCTGGCTCAGTACCTGTCCCAGCTCTGCTCTGGCACAGAGCATAGGCTGCCACAGTCAGAAGGGTCATTTTCACCCTGCAACAAGGGGGTTAAGGGCGGCAGGCTCTGCATGCAAGGAGCTCTGGCTACCATGTCCACCTGAAGACTGAAAGCAGCGATTTACTTCTAGGAGAAAAAGGTTGAGGAACGCTGATTACTCTGGGGACAGTAGCTCATTGCCAGGTGAGAAGAGCAGGACTAAAATGCCCTGCTGGCTGCAGCCCATTGCCAGGTGAGGACTGTCATGAGGGGAGGGGTGATACTGAAGAAGGGCATTTTCACACTTCCCGGTTCTGTTTCTAATTAAGGGAAGTCATCATTAAGTAGCTAGATGTTTCATGTCTCTTTAAGTAATATCTTGGCCTCTCCTCTTCCAGAAGGTGAGGATGCCCACACACACACTTGGGCATGGTAACTCAGGGAAATCAGGTCTGTCTTGTGACTTTGTCATATGATTTTGCCCCCTTTTTTTTCCCCCTGCACCAGGTAGAAATCTCTGAGTTACTGTAACTATGATACATTGATTTTGGGGTTTGATTTTTTTTGCCCAAAAAACTTTGGTCCCACTCTATTCAGAAGGCAGTGCTCTGGTCCCTTCATGGCCCAACAGAGACCCAGATGAAGGGATCAGATGTGCCAACTGCTCAGTTGAGCTCGTGGGTGTGCCAAAAAGAAAGGGACCAACCCATCCTACTACATAGGCAGAGGGTTTGGAGACATGGTTTTTAGGACAGCACAGTTTCATCCAGGCAGGGGTGAACCTGTGTCCTTTCAGCACAAAGACAGGCAGATGGTTTCTTGGTTTCCTATTCATTTACCTGCCACTGAGTATAACTTAAGAAGTGGGAAACAAAGCCAAGTGCTGATCTTTCGGTACTGAGACCTGGGTGTCTAGAAACGTGGATTGGGTTTTGTTTTCTCAGCAGTTAGCTGCAGCTATGAAAGGACGCTCTGAATAAGGAGAAGACATACTCTCTATTTTTAGATATTTAACTTGTCATGCTCTGAATGGCTCCTAAGCTAAGTAATGAAGATGTCCTAATAGAGATGTTGTGCATTCAGAAGGAAAATTCATTAAGAAAAAAACAGTCTCTTTAAAAACATCACAATGATGCAGGAAATACTTACATTTACTGTATTACCAAACAAGTGGAAAGAGAAGCATAGAGGAGGCTAAACCCATCTATTTGTTATCTCACTTACTGTTTGGAAAAAAGAAAAAAATCTTGCTGTTTGAGTATGTGTAATCTCAGAAGCTCTAAGCCTCAGGCACAGACAAGAAATATATATATATATAAATTACAAACTGGGACAAATTCAGTTGTCATTTTCAGTTTCTCTCACTGCTCTGAAGATTAGCTGGGTAAGCAAAACCCTTCTGTATCTCTGGGTAACAAAGTAAAATTTGGCTGTTTTTCAGGGTTGTGGGTATTCACTGTGGATTTTACTGGCACATTCTTGTACACTTTACAGGAAAACTGTCTTATTGTGTGATGGGCAGAAAGGGTTAAGAATCCACCACTATTGTGCTTGATAATATTTTTTTTCTCTATTTCATTTTCTCTGTAGAGCAAAACAGTTGTTCCACTTTAGCTTGCTAATGAACTGAACACTGCCATCTTGTGGGAGTTTTGGCAAGAGAAATTAATATATAATATTAAATAGATATCAATTTTAATATACAAATATTAAGTTCTTCAAAGGGCAGGAATAAAAGGTATTCATGAGGATCTTACCGAACACTCCTTTCCACCTCCCTTGCAATATATCTCTTTATATCTGTGGTCTTTGCATGTATAAAACTGAAAATCCAATGAATAAAGCTGAATTAAAGGTGTAATACAATTTTAAGATCTGGTCTGTATAACTTTAAACCTTTCTTCCTATGGCTTTTTTGGGATGCAGATGAAAGTATTATGTGAACTTCACAATCTGGGTCCTCAACATTTCTCTGCACAATTTTGAGATCACTTTCATAGACTGTGAGCCCAAAATCCAGTAATGATTTATTGACTCATGGGCTCATGGTGGGGTGATGATTCTTTGCAGATATCCTGGATCCAAATTGAACAGCTCTTTCTGATGGGTACTAATTGAAGGGCTGTTATTTGAGCTCTCTTTTGGGCAACAACTGTGAGACAGCATCATTTGACACGCTCCAAGGTGAATCCAGCAGCCCTAGATACTTCAGTCTCAAGAATGCTTAGCATGGTTCTCCAATACAGAGAGAGAAGCTAATACAGTCTCCCTTTATGAAAGTCATTGACTAAAGCATAAACTTAAAAAGAGATTATTTCTCCTATTGTTTAATAAGTTACTTTCTATACAGGCAGATAGTGATAGAATGAGGTGAAACAGTTTTAAACTAACAGAGAAGAGATACAGATTATCTATTAGGAAGGCATTCTTTACCCAGAGGGTGGTGCGGTGCTGGCACAGGTTGCTCAGCAAAATTATAGATGCCCTATCCCTGGAACTGTTCAAAGCCAGGTTGAATGGAGCCCTTGGGCAATCTGGTCTAGTGGCAAGGAGGCTGAAACTAGTGGATCTTTCAGGTTCCTTCCAAATCAAACCATTCTATGACTCTATGAGTTTAAAGAAACGCTTTAAGGAGACTTGCCAGTGTAAGAGGATCAAGGCATAGCTACACACCAGCGCTGTTAGAGAGCTCACAGTATGTTACAGACTGTAAAAAAACCAACCGTTCACACACATTAGAGTTTCTTTTCTCTGAGAAGCATTGACCATGCAAGTATGTCTAAAATGCTGTAGGTAAAAGTATGGAAAGAATGAATATTGGTAAGAACCCATTTCTGCATACCATAGTTTTCAAAAATCTGGGTAATGCAATAACATGTTGCAGAAATGTTCTTTAAATTGAAAAAAAAAAAAGTACAGAATAACAGGGAATTTAAGCTGCCCTAAATTAGCAACATTAGCAGCAGCATCTTTAGCAAAGCCATCAGGGACAAGCCTCTTATCTACCACATTTTTTTGACTTTGTAGTATACTAAAATATACTGTGAAACTAACCCAGCCAAAATGCCATGGAAGAAAGTTTAAGAGCTCCCCCAGCCCCTTGCAGCCACATTTTGAAGTGGCCTGGGTAATCCCTGCCTTAGAACTGGCAAGAAGAAGAGTGCCACCCAGGACTTTGCAGCTCCCAACCTCTCCTCACTAGTGGCTCAAGACACAATGTCATCTCTGAATGACAGCAATCAAGAAGATGCCATGCAGCCCACATTTCCATAACATCGAGACATGGCTTGAAAGCAATTCAAAATGGGGAGGCAAAGCCAGCTCTGACTGGGACTTCAGGTGATGTCTAGACCACCAAAAGGCACCAACACCATTGGCTCAGAAACCTGGTCTTTGCCCACAGCCTGGAATAGCAATGATGTTGTCCAAGACAACATTTCTTGCCTCCTGCCAGGAATAAAGTGTGTGTCACTTGATGATGAGGGACTTTTCCTCTGACTCAACGCCTGAGGCAAAAACTTCAGTGACCAAAGTCCCCTGCTTGCAATCCCTCAGTCCAAGAACGGTGCCCTTACACCTGCCTTTCTCCAACTTTTGGGCTGTACTTAGGCTTGGGGTGAATGCTACAGTCCCAAGCCAGCTCTATGGGACATCTCCAAGGAGAAGACACTCAACCTTGAGCCAAAAGATAGAAAGATGGAGGGACCTCCCTTCATCTGCCAAGCAACCCTGTTCCCAAAGTCTCTGGAGTAAGAGAAGGTACATATGGCTGCATGATTGAGGTATATGTGTATATATATATATATATATATATATATATATATATGTTTTGTTGGGGTCTTTTTTGTTTTGCTTTGTTTTTTAAAGTATATATATATATATATATAGCAGGAAAATCAGCCCTGAAGAAATTGCTGCAGGGCTTAGATAGTACTGTAGGTCCTATAGCATAAATGTGCAATGCCTGTGGGCTTTCACTGCAATATGAATGTGTGCAACTGCCCTCTGTGTTGACATACACAGGGCTTTCCAGTTTAGATGGGCTCATGGAAAAGGTTCTTGGAAGAACCAAAAAAACCACACTCACATGACCACAGGAGAGCTGCTTCTCCTCCATCGGCCCTTCAGTTCTTCCCACTGCCCCAAAATACTCCGTGACCAGTGAAAACAATTTACATGAAACACAGGCTAGCATATAAGTATCAGGACATGGAGGAGAGTAGAATTTTGTGTGGCAACAGGTTGGTTATATGTCCCTTAGTTACTTGGTACTTTTTAAAACATTCTTTCTCCAGCTTTAAAATGGGCTTAATGATAACATGGTTTGGTTTTGGTTTTCTTCAAACACAAAAAGGCACAACTTAGAAGTATTGCATGTAACAGCTTAAAACTGCTAAGTGTCTTCATGGTTCTGGTCAATAAAGCAGAAATTAATTGCTTAGCTGCAAAGGATTACAAATAGTTTTATTAAGATTTGCAAAATACTTCGAGGGTCTAACATGGACAGTGGAAACAAATATTGTATAAACATACTATTATTAAATGACTGCTCTTCTCTGGGAAGTGGCATGGGAGTGGTTTTTCCATATTTGTTGTGACTCAGCGATTCCAGGTAAAACACATGTGTTTCACAAGTTTAAAAAAAAAAAAAAAAAAAAAAAAAAAGAGAAGTCTTAACTGACAGCTCTGTCAACACATCCAAGGAGTCAAAAGCCAAGCCACATTTTGCCTGCCTTGCTAATTAACACCAGTAGGGGTGATGTTACAGGCCAAATGCTCTTTGACATTGTGTTCTGTCTTATTACACAGGATTTCACCTGAGGACGTGATTATTTAGCCCGTAGACAAAGGGCTGAGGCACTGTCAGTCATTGCTTATTTAACGATGCTACTGATGGACACTGAGTACAAAAGCCTTCAGCCATCCCTCCCCATTCAGTTCTGGTTTAACAGTGTTTCTATATGGTAAAACTGTTAAACATTTATTTTAATTAGTCTAGGCAGCAATGGCTAAATTTACACTGAGAATGGGTATGTTGGGTAAGAAACACCGTTTTCACACAGTCATTCTAAAGAACGAAATTTGAGGTACTGAATTACATAATTAATTGTTGTCAAAATACTGAAAAGTCTTCAACCTCTCCCTGCCTTAACAACCTGTCAAAATGTCACTTCTTTTTCAGTGTGGCTTCTAACCAGTGATCTTTAGCACAGATAATTATGCCTCTTCAAATGTAAAGTAGTTAAGTTTTGTAAAGCATGATGCATGGTTTTACCAGCTGTTTTCCCAAGTCTGAATTTCTGTTACATTGTTATCCTGATGCAGGACTTCTAGTGGTTTCATGAAAAGCATCGGGAGGGGAAAACATTGTTGTATTGTATTTCTACTGTGTTTGGATTATGACCCATGTGGGCTCCAACACCCCCAAAAAGCAAGTTGAAGCTGGCCTTGTGGCCGTCGACACTGCTCTGAATATGGCTTCTGGAAAAGTTCCATTGAGTTTTACACTTGCAATAACATTATGCTTTGTATGTTATTTTTTTCTTTTTGTTAGCTGAAAAGCGTATGTTTTGACTTTTCCCATCAACGTAGGAGCAATGGCTTGTATTTTAAGTCGTGAGACAGAAAAGAAATAACAAAGTCAAGGTTTTCTTTCCAAACTGCTGCACCTACGCAACATTCTTACAGGCTTTTTAGCTAATTTGCATAATTGATTTTTGATATTTTTAACTCAATTTTGCTAATTATCACCGCCCAAGTTTTGCATAGCATTAACAATTTGTGAGCACAACTTTCAAAACACAGAAGCAAATTTTCACTATGAGGATATTTAATTCTGTATTGCTAACCCAAAGGTGCTGACATACAGAAAATGCATCAAATATATTACCCTCTTCACTGGTCCACAGAAAATCTAATAAAATGAAGAGGCAGAGAAAACTTTTTTGCAAAGTGTTCTACACTGGAAGACTGGATTTCATAATTTATATGAATTTATTACAGCTAGTTGATTACCTATGAAATGATTAAAGCTAACTCATGTCAGGTTTTACATTAGTGACCAACAGCCATCACTCTTCAGACCCTGCCAGCTGATGCATAACGAGCTGAAATTTGCTCTGATACAATCAGCTGTGAGGTAAAATCCTACTCAAACTAGTGAAGGTACAGAGACCTGGCACTGGGGATAGACATTATCTTGTTACATGTTGAACTTCAGATACTGTCCATCCAATAAGCATTAAAAATAGAAAATGGATTTTTTTTTTTTTCTAATACCAACAGCTCAGTTTTTGAAAAATAATGGAATAGCTGTAGATTTTACTAGCAGGTCCCTCAGCTAGTCATCTCACATTGCACTGATTACTTCTATGACTCTAAAAGCAAGCTCCTCCATGATGCTGAAACATAAATAGATCTTGGCAAAAGGATAACAAAACCCACAAGATATAAGTAAGTATACTTATTTGACAGTCAAGTAAACTGTTGATGGGAAGATAAGGATTTTTAAGTATGAACTGACTATCATGATTCCAATTTATTTAGTTAATGAGGACCACAATTAAAAACAAACAAACAAAAACAAAACAAACAAACAAACCCCAAACACAATAAACCAGTGTTTGTGTACTGTTACATGCTAGGACCCAGCCTGCCTTTTTGAAACCACACTGGGTGACAGCTCAAGTCTTTTGAATGTCTCCAGAGGCATTTTTCTCTCCTTGCTGACTGTAAGGAGAATTCCTTCTTAGGAAGGACTATTTCATCAGGTGTGTCAAATTTAGCTCCTTGCTAAGGTGGGTAGAATAGATCCCATGGAAATATACAAAATGGACATAAAAAAAAAGGCTTGTAAATTTACTCTGGGTGCTATGCTGACCAAGCATGCCCACCTGAAAGCTGGTCCTGGTGACCCTCATAGCTTGAGTGAGATCCTGAGCATTTGTTGGAGTGCAGCCCCCGCCAGATGACACCCTGAGCTGAGGGACTGTCCTCATCTCAAAGCTGACAGTTTCATAATATCCGTTTTCATGTTGTGGATCTACACTTGACAAGAAGATGCCTATATGTCAGAATGAGAACACCATGTGGTGAGATTTACCTCCTATTTTGTAGGATGGGAAACTCACCTGGGCTGGTTATTGCAGGCAGGGAAAAGGCTAAATGAGCCATGGGGACAATCCAGCTCACAGCAGGCACTACAGCTGTAGCTGGCCACCTCTGGGAACACAGGAGTATGGACACGAATAACCATCTATGTCCATTGGACTGAGCTGACATCAGCTTAGCCTCACAAGAGGACTGATGTGCAGGTAAGTCAGTTCAGAAATCATTAACTGGCCTTCTCCTAAACTACCACTGAAGACAACAAAAATAATAATACTATTCAACAGAACAGGCACTAAAATACTGACACTGGAAAAGACAGAGCACTGCATTTACCTAAGAGCAAGAAACCTTTCTTGGAGTAATCATCCATTGGCAGAACAACGTGCAAAGTTTTATCCCCAGTGAGTATTCTTGATTTTTGTTCACAGGCTGCATGTAGATAATACCTCTGTCTTAGTGACACACCATACTACACGCAAAGGAGTCAGACACAGCGGTGATTATCTTGTGGATGATCCCTTGTTTCTCTTGGAAACATTTCAGGGATGAAGTAACAGTAACCACACTGAAAAAAAGTCAAACAAACAGTACAGTATTATGGCAACTGATTACATCTTGTTAAAAAAAACATTAAGGGTTCTGCTCTGTCTTCTCTTTTTCTTTAACTTGGACACATATTTTTTTCCAATCCCTGTCCCTCCTCTTTCAACTGTCCCCCCCTCCAAGGTCTTCCTGCTGAGATTCGTGTACAAAGCAAAATATCTAAATTAACTGCTCAGTTCTGTTCCCAGAGGAGATCCAGACACACTATTTTCAAGGCTGCTAGTCAAGTAGTGCATTTGACTGTGAAATTAAATATGGCCTTGGGGATTTCTTTTGTGGTCACACAGAGGAGTAGGGTAAATTTCAATATACAATACATAAGGTTCACAGCAGGAGGATCATGAAGTTGGTAGTTAACACAAATTAATGATCATCCAAGTAAAAAAAAGGTTGCCATAATGATGAAACGATCACTTATCACTCCTGTGACTTCACAGATTGTTCCAGTTCCTAAGCAAAGCATTTTAGGGTACCCAGAAAATTAAATCGCGCCAAGAATGAAGTCATGCTTGGAAACAGCCAAGTAAATATAAAGTTCAAGGCTAGCCACCATGTACCACCACTGTATCTGGCCTCAAGCACACATTTGCCTCTAAACTCCAGAATTCATACACAAATATATAAATAAGCATTTACACTAAGGCTATTTGGGCTCGGAAAGGAAAATCTGTATTTAGAATACAACATGAAGGGTACCCTTCTGGAAGCTACATTTCTTTAAAGTCAGAAGAGCCCTGGTTAAATGCTTCCATCAATTGCGATGCTGTATGGCAATGAAGCAAGAATCCATTTTTTTTCAAACAAAGTAAATCAAAACAGAATGCAAATGGAGCTAAACTGTGCTGGAAATCATGAATCCTGGGATGACTGTGAAACACTGGTGTCTCAAGTTGCCAGCAAATTACACATGTTGACTGTGCTAGCTTCAGTTTCTGGGGTAAAGTTCTGGAAGGGTTGAAGGTACCTGAGTTTAGACTCAGAAGCAGACACAGCCTTCTACACACACTGGCTGAAAAAAAGTTAATTGAGCCACTGCCACAGGGATGACTAGCCACTACCAGCTTTCCACCATCTGACAGTACTATGGCATCACCAGATCAAGCCAGAGCTAGTGCCCCCATTCCTATCATGAAACATAAAGAAAGGGAAAGGAAAAAAGGAAAAGGGGAAAAGGAAGGAAGAAGAGAAAGACGAGAACAAAAAGAGAAAAACCTGTAAGTAGCTATATTTCTAGTTAATCAATTTTGAATGTCACCATTTAAAAAAAATTATAAATTATTTGAATACTTTCTGTCATCTATGTTTAAATCAAATTTCACTTAGAGCAGTGGATTTCTGTATTACTAATATTTTGCTACAGGGCTGGCCACTAAACCAAGGGCTGCTTTCCAGTAGACCCCTCACTCTGCCACAAATTGCACAACAACACAAGAAAACATAAGTAATACATCTAGAAATACATGACATATTCAAAACCTGCAATCAAATAGAGCCCAAGTGGGAGCAAAGAACACTGGTACAGGATCTATGGCATTCATATAGCATGGACCCTTTGCCCCTAAATACAATCTGACTGGTACATGCTGGAAAACCTCACTGGGCCAGCACTTCATTCCGGATTGTCCTCGGCACAGATCCAGGTTTAACCATGCTGGCTTCAGCCAAATAGATTAGTGAGGGAATGAGGGAAGATGGATAAATTCATCCATTGGTCTGAAGGCCAAAAACATCTGCTGGAGTCATGGAGTTATTGGTTGGCTGAGTTCACATAAAGGAAGCCCCACTGGGAGTTGGTACCCAGCTCTTTTGAGTTTTGAGGGTTGTCCTCAGAGACCGCAGCATTTTACTACCTAGGGGCAGCAGAATGTCAAACTGACCAAGAAATCTTTCAGCCTATTAGCACAGCATGACACAGCCAAAATGCTCTTTATGAATATCAAAGAGGTATTAAAATCGGGAGGGTTTTTTTAAGAAATCCTTGAGGCTGCACACAGCCCAAAAGCTGAGCTCATTCCACTAAATTAAAGGTTTCAGATGTGCAAAGATTTTCAATGCATCCATTTGCAAAGATGTGAATTTGGTACCAAAGTGATGGGCTGCTGTACTAATGCTGAAGACAATTAAAATGTATTAGCTTTTCTTTTAGAGCAACAGGACCCAAACAGACTGAATATCAAGATTAAATTGGAGGATACATTCTGTGATAGGCAATTTTAAGAGGCAGTTTCTCATCCCTGATGTTTTGTAAGTCTTTCATGTGGTGATGTTTTGTAACAGCATGATGCCAGATTCATTCATGTGATTAATTTAATTAGCTTTTGGAATCAATGGGTGTTACTGAGATAACCTCCTAGTTCACAAAATTCAGTGCTAAATAAATCCTAGAGGCACCCTGATTTTTAACTCCTAGATAAATCTAATCTTAAAAATAAATATGTTAAATAATTTAATTAATAATGCAAAAGCTGCAGACTGAGACCCTGTACCAAACTTTACAACTGAATGTAGTCTCTCTCTCTCTGATGACTAAGAAGTTGAAATAAGTGTTGTCCTTGTGGTATCAGTACAATTTCCTAGCAGTCTGCTGTGTCTGAGTCATCACAAAGGGTAGGCAACAGAGGAATAAAAACTCTTTCCCTTCATTTTTTTCTTCTCATATTTGAGCAGGAGGCACAGAACATTTTAGAGACCATTCTCTGGTTCAAAGCCCATTGAAATCAGTGGGAGTCTTTCTGCTGAATTACTTAGATTTGGATCAGAGCCAACACTCTGTAATATATTAAACACTAAAGTTTAAAAGTTGCTTCTTTCCATTACTAATCTCAAAGTATAGAGATGTTTTATAACAGTTATCTTTATAACTGGAGTTTGTAAATCCCATTAACCTAGTCACTATGGGAAATACGTATATAGATATGAAGTAAGACCCCGATACTCTAAAAATATTAACACATTTTCATGGGAAAATTGTGTCTTTGGCACTCATACAGATTTTGCATCTTTTAAAAACAGGCAGGAGTCAATGTATATTTTGGATATGCATCCCAAAATCTTTTAAAGAGTAACACTGCATTGTAGCATGTCAAATTTGCTGCCATATATTGACTGCTATTGCCCACTAGTTACATCCTTTATTGGTTGGTTTATTAGTTAGGCCACAAATCATAGAAATGGCAAAACTATTTTTTCTAGGCCTTGCACCTGACTATCTGTGAGGCATTTGGAAATCTTCAGCACATCTTGTCATTCAAACTTGAGCCCCTAAACAAAGATACTGAAAAGCAGGAGCTTGGAGTTTTGGACTATCATCAAACACACCTGTCTCTCTGCACCTGAATTTCCACTTCTGTAGGAGTGGTATCGCTTCTGAATATGACAGAAATAAAAGTCACATTAAATGTTCTGAGAGGTCTTTCAAATGTTTTTTAAAGAAAATCATTTCTGATTGGAAGATTGAACTTTATTTCATATCTTAGATTAAAAGTCATAATTGATTACAAGATAACTTTTGTTCACAGATCTGTTCTTATCCAAACTTCACTCTCATGCTCTCATGACATAGGCAGCTAGTCTGACTTGCCCAGAGTTTTAGAAGAACAGTAACAAACTTCTATTACACATTTATTTAATGGAAAAGGGAGGAGACAGAAGATATGATCTTGTCCTTTGTAAATTTACTATTTGGTTAACAAATACATGGAGAAACAATCATATTTTAGTAAAGTCCGAACTAAATATTTTAACAGTGAGTTATTAATTCAACATCAAGTTTTAAGTTACTCTCCATCTTATTTCTGCAAAATGTCTCCTAAGAATTATAGTGTTGAATCCTGAAATATTTATTGAAGCAACACTGTATTTTCCCTGGGTAACAACTCAGTAATGACTTCAGCATATAATTCATATTATTTAAGTCATATGCAGCATCCATATTTTAAGCAGTAAGTCAGCTCCTTTAAATTGTACCAACACTGTGTTGTATAAGCTTGTGGGAGGAATAGAAGCAGCTTTTGTTTGAAGCTACTATTTAAATTTTCACCAGAGAAAGAGAAAGTAGTAATTTATCCATGGAAATAAGATGTTTCTGAATATTACAAAATAACCATTATTTATGGTTAACTGCATCCAGAACCTTTTCTAAACTTGATGTGAACTTCTACAGTGCTTCCAAATAATATTTTCAGTCAGTCTTGTATAACATCCATAGCCATAATCTGGGAAAAGTAGAGTAACTGGATACCAGTATTTAGTACCAGTAGGATGTACTCTGTCTTTCACTATTTATCAATTGTGTTTATAATGTCCAAGTAACCAATGAGTGCAACAAAGACACTAATGGCATTCTTGAGAAATGATCCTTTTAAATTGTAATGCTGAACTGCTGAGTTTACAAGCAGCCAGAAGAAGAATCAAATTGAGATTAAAGAAGGTCTTTATTATATTGAGATTACAATGTGATGTAAGAAACCCTGTGCAAGTCAAAAACACAAAAAAATTACTATCAATGTTGCTTTTTCACTTGTTGAAAGAAAATAGACTGGATTTTTTTTTCTGTTAAAGCCAAAGTAAAAATTTTATTTAGTTCAGGGTGAAAATCTGAACACAATTAACTGATTTTTAGGTCTATGTGGATTTGTGGTAGCAATACTCATGGCATTCCTATCTCTTAACAGGAGCAGACATTATTTTGCCTATGTGCATGTGTGTCATTTTCCTGGGCCTAATTTAAAAAAGTAAGTAAATGCAGATGCTCTTGAGAGTTAAGAATCAAAGATACAAGGAAAGATGTTCCTGAAACAAACAAAAAGCCAAGCAAACCCAGGGAGTTACATCAGGCTTTCATTTTTAATATGACCATGATTTCATCACTCTGTGGTTGGCTAGACAGATCACTAACATTTTCGGCAATTAACACTGTTTTTGTCACTTTGTTAAATTGTTTGCAAATCTATATTTACATAATTGCTTCTCCAAACGGCAACAGAATCTGGCACAGGCATACGTCATGGAACAAGATGTTTTTAGACCTACTCGTTGTCTAACCCCCTCAGATTGCAGAGACATGGGAAGTTTTACTTTCATCATCTTAATTGGCTGGTTATGTTGTGTTGGAGTTTTTTACCAGTTTGAAAATAAGTAGCTTCTGTTTCCTGATAACCAATCTTTAACTTTAGAACTGGCACACACATTGCAAAAGAGATTGCATTTTGAGCTACAGAATAACATTCATCTGTATATTTATCTCCTTTATCTGTTTTATACATTTGATCATAAGAGTAAACCTGTATGTAAACTATGTAATGTCATTGGACTGAGCCAATACCTGCAATCCTGATCCTACTGCAACCTGCCTGTGAGGTTTTAAATCAAGGACCAAGGTATTCCTTGGGTACTCGGCTCCACTCTTACTCCAACAGTGACTGCATTTTTATTCAAAGAGATACACTCAGCAGTGAGGCACCATATATTTATGGCATTGAACTGCAGCCCTCTCCTGGCCTGGAGCCAAGTGTTCTGAAGCCCTGAACCCCATGGTGAGAGCACCAACACAGGAAGTATAGACTTTGAAAAATCAGAGTTATCTTGTCTCAGAAATTGCCTGTAGAGTCTCCTATTACGGATGTGAGCTTTTCATGTTTCCATTCTAAAATCTATTGTGAATGTTGAAATCATGTCCTTCTTTCAACCCTAATGCTTCCTGTAAAGCAGCTATAGAAATGAAATTTCAGACTGTGCCTATTGCTTTCTATGTGAACAGAATAATAAATTTTGAGACAATAAGGAGACCAGAGGGAAAAAAATAGCATTGTAAGAAGGAAAAAAATAAGCATGCTTTTAGTCTTTCTGCTGGTAACAGTCATACAGCAACGAGCTTAACCCACCTTTTTGAGCTGTCACTGATGGGTCTGTCATGTTTCTAATCATATCTCAGTCTTTCACAAAGCCCTGCATTCCATCCACCACCACACACAGAAGATGCATTAATCCTGGTAGCATACTGTTAAGTCCTGTGTTCTGGTTCTTTTTACAGCAGCCTGCCATAGATGTACCTTTACTTAAGGCATGTTTTAAAGCATGAGAACAACAACTCCAGCTTTTCAGGGCAAACCAAGATGTTTACAGGTGTTCCTGTGGTGTAACACCTCACCATCCCTTCCCCACCACCCTTACACATTTTTTTCTGGAACTCCTGGTATGTCTGAAATGACCACAGGCTATCAAACTGTTTGCTCTCCTCCTCCCATATGAAAAATCTTATAGGATGTGACAGGGACATATGACAGAGCAGAAAACATATGAGTAGTTCCACAAATCCATTAAACAATTTTTCCACCCCCAGCTGTAGGGTACCAGATGAAAGGTCATTGAAGGGGGAAACTTCACATTTGCTTATTTGTTCAATGTGTTCGCTTACATCAGTTGTTCTGAGAGGTTTCTTAAGCAACTTGAGCAAGGCTCATCCTGTTTCTCAAAACCTGTCCCATGGTTGGTATTGATTCAGATATATATCCAAAAATTATTTTCAAACAACAAACTGAGCAAACAGTTACGACTCAGTATATATTATAGAGAAACCTCTCTTTGAAGCCTTATAATTCCTCTGTTGTCTTTTTCTCTCTGGATTTATCTGGGAGGGAAAGGCATCGGGGGTAGTAAAGGTCAAGGAAAGCATCTTCAATTTTGAGGGGCATGAATTAGCCATTCATGGAGCCTCTAATAAATTTGCATCAGGTAAAATAAAGTTTTAGCTTCCTCTTTGCAACTGGTCATGTGAAATTCATGGATTTACTGATGAATACACAGTTACTTCACATGGACAATGGGGAATTTAAAAAAGAAAAATAGAAGTCAACAGAAGACTAAGCAGAAGAAACAGGATTAGAAGGTATCTGTAACTGTGAATTATCAGTAAAAGCTCTGGTTTGTTGCCCACGCATAGATATTTAGAGGCACTTGATGTTCCCCGCGAAGTCCTGCCTGGACTCCATCTCCTGGCCCACAGGTCCCTTGTAGGCTTTGTGTTCTACTATTCAGTCCACCTTGGATGTCTCAGAAACCACAGGACATCTATGTTTAGGCAACCTAATCCCTAAAGCCACAAGCGTTTGATATTCAGATCCAGACTCTAGACACATAAATATACTTTCTAATCGTGTGTGTCTTCATGTGACCCAGCTCTCGTCTGGAGAGCTATTCTGGTTTTCCTAAAACAGACACCTGCAAGTTGAGCAGCCCTCCTGACTGTGTGGAAGGGGCTGACTAGCTCGCTGTGTCTTACCAGCAGCTTACTCATGGCTGGAGAGTCAATTCCTAGACCCAGGAAGCGTTTACAGCCAAGAACTAAATCTCACCCTGAAAACCCAATCACTTTTTGTGAGTAGCTGTTAATGAGAATGAAGAGTCCAAGGTGAAACCTTTATTCCACACAGCCTCAGACTTTTCTGAACTTCAATGACATTGGTTGTGAGGAGGTGAGCCATTCGAGAGGTCTCTGCAACTATTGCCTGACAGACATAGAGTTGGTGGGCTTTACAATATGCCATAGAGGTAGAGGGGCTATGATGGCATGAGATTCCCATTAATACATCCTCTACTGAAGGATTCCCAAGTCAAACATGGAAGGCCAATAGAGAGGAAGCACCCTGTACAACACGGTGGTACAGCAGCTCTGGGAGTGTTTGCATCAGTTGTCCTTAACAGAGCAATACAGACCTGACAGGGGATATTAAAAGTATTCTTTTAATCCGCACAGAGGGAAAAGCTGCCAAGACATGTTTCCACTCAACAAATCCATTTTCCAGTGTTCTTCAAAGACATCGCTGCTTTTCTTGGCATTCCACTAATCAAGTGCAATGCATTTTATCTACAGGGTTCCTGTGAGAAGCTGTAAAAGCTCTATTAACACCACCAAGGAAATCCTTGGCTGAGATGTAACAAGTTACGAAGCAAGTTTTTTATGCATGTTTGCATATAGCACTCCTTCCACAGAACTATGTAAGCTTTCTCTTCACTGAGCTCCACAGCTCTATGCCCAAGAGGGTCATTTTTCAAAAAAGCTGAGATACATTCAAAACAAAATAAATTAGTGTGAATACTAACACTCAATACCCATATATGGACAATAACATAAAAACAATTGCTGAAAAGCTTCTGAAAATCCTCTGAAATTCCCTTACTCCACCAATCCAAGCAAAAACTATGACAATATTCAGGAAACAAACTAACAAACAAATAAAAAAAAAACCACAAAACAAACAAACAAAACAGGGTGGAGAGTAGGGCAGGTGTTGCATTTTCTTCCTATATACATATTTCAGTGCTTTCTTAGGTTACCATTTTACTTGTTCTGGTGGGCTTTACTTTTCTTTATTGAGACAGGCTTTTCCTTTGTGAATCCCTTCCCCTCTTGTGATAAGTTTAATACACTTCTCACCAAATTTTACAATTTTCCCAACATCTATTTATTTAATCTTGGTTTGTTTTCTCTCTCTCTTTTTTATTATGGTAACTTTGAATAGAAAGTTTGCAAACATTGTTTTATAATGGGAAAAGGAAATTTTGGGAGGTTTCTACTGCTTTCGAAGGTACCATAAGCTTCATATTTGAGAATACAACCACCACAGGAGAACATAGCTAAAAATCAAAGCTTCAAGACAATAGGAAATAGTATGCAGACAGGACAAGAGCTACTATTGCAGTCTGGTAGGATCTAAATGTGATTAACTCTTCTATTATGAAACCTCTTTTCTAATGGACTCAAAAAAAATTAAAGTGAATATGAATAAGGGAACAAATGCTCATAAAGTCAAACTCAGAATATTATTCAGCCAAATTTTTTGGAACACATTTGTTTAATGTGCATTAAACTTTCTTCAAAACTATGTCCTCCAATAGAGAGCCCCACAGCACTGACTATATAGTTTTGGCTTTTATTTCCCAAGTGATCTTGGATATTAGATTATTTTAATTGTGGATTATTTTAAGGATTGTTTTCAACTATTGCTGTATTAAGATGACCTTTGTGCCATGAGCAGGGTAATGCCAATGGAGGTGACTCAGGCACAGGAGGAGAACTAGCCTGTATGATGCCAGTGCAATGCAGAATACTTCAGTACTGAGTAGCATGCAGGTTCAGTAGAGGGAGAGTCACTGCAGAAAGGCCACAGGATATTTTTTTCTATACCATAGTTTCAAGTACTCCATATAAAAGCACCAAAATTCAGGAGTATCTGTACCATAAGAGTGGTTTGAACTTACTTGTCAGTCCAGAATTCCAGGCAGGACACCAAATTTTCCCACCATTCACTGAGGCAGTGCAAACCTAAGTTCTGAATGACATTTTGATAGCAAATTCCATTTTTTATCTCCCTAGGCTGAATTGTACAAAGTACAGTTCTGATTTTGCTTAGAGCCCACAGGAGCATCTCATATGCTTTCAGCCAACCCATATTCTGTGTTTGGTTGGTTACTGAAGCATCCAGCAATTGTCAGAATGAAACCCCTACTGGCAAAAAAAAAANAAAAAAAAAACAAACAAAAAGAAAGGTATCTGATAGTATACAACATTGAACACATAGGTATTTAATAGTTATTTTGATACTACATTTCTTTTAGTATAAGGTTTCCAGTACTACCTGTTTCCTTATTCTTTCTGAATACCCCACACAGCATTCAGCCAGCCAGACACTGATGCATCAGTATGAAACTGAAAAGATGACTGGCCACTCCCTTTCTTCTGTTTCATATCTTGGCACATGCTTACTGAATGTTCACTGTGGATTTCTGACAGGTCTTTCCAAAATCCCAAAAGACAGCTTGATGTGTCTGTGTCACTGGATACAGGCTTCTTTCCTGTCAGTAGAGAGGCCTCTTAGTCTTCCTAGGAAATACTGATAACTTTGACAGATAAGTAATTTCATTAGTCCCGTTTAATGCTATCAGAGAAAACAGAGAGTAAGAAGAAAAGGCTTTCTAAGGAAAGAGGATTTGAGTAGTCTCAGCAAAGTTTTACATGTTGTTTAAATAAATGGTTTTTTACTTTATAAAAAAGAAAAAATCATTCAAAGTACTCTGCTAACAGTTTGCTGCCTGGTTTGAGGCAGTTTAACCTTAAGGTGTGGCAAGCTCTGGAAACTTAGTGATTCACTGAGTAATAACCAGCTACAACATAAAACATCAGCCTACACACAATTTTCCAACCTCATTCTGTAAATCTTTTACTCAAAAAGAAAAATAAAACAATTATCTCATTTAGTCTGTTTTTAATCTTTATGACAAAAAGTAATATACTTAAGGAATATTATTCTTTCTTGAAAATATCAGGATATGAAAGAAAATCACAAATGTGTCCATGGAAACTTCTTTGAAGTTCTACTCTCCATTTCTTCATTTAAAGTTTATTTTAAAGTGAGGATAACATTTATGATACAATATGCAAGTATCTAAAGCACAGAAAAATAAACTTATAATACCTATGGCATTATTATTATTGGCAAAAAAATAACCAAGAATGGGGCACACGGATTTCTGAAATAATAACACAAGAAAAACCCACTGAAAATATATATTTTCTTTATCCTTCCAAACAGGATAAGTGTTATGTTACCTCCCACCCCCATGTAAATAATCTTTGTTCTCATAAATATTCCAAATAACTCCAGAAATGAGACCAAATGAAAAATGCCATTAGTCCTCCATGGCTTCACCTCACTGAATTTCCTTTTCCCAAGGGAAAAAAGCAACAGTCTGGAAAGTGAGAAGGTGGAAGAGAAACAGGAAAGGCAGTATCTCACCCCAAACTGTAGGCCGGATGTGGCTGGATGCACACTTGGATCTGGGAAACCACAAAGTGCTCCTAGGGTCTCTGTTCAAAATTTCTTGTCTGCATACATAGGCACATAAATCCATGCAACTGTGAGCATAGAGGAAGGACATCCACAGGTACAGGTGTTCTCCATTTACTGGAGTGCAGTCACGTAGCTATGACACTCAGGATACAACCTTCCCACCTGCAGCTGCTCCAAATACCTTTGTCAGGAAAAATAATGCTGTTCAAAGGCAAGAGAAGATGGGTCAGGTGGGGAACATCTCCACAGCTGATGGAGTGGGGTAGCTTGACCCTGGCTGGATGTCAGGTACCCACCAAAGCCACTCCATCACTCCCCTCTTCAGCTAGATAGAGGGGAGAAGACATAACAAATATAATGCTCATGGGTCAAGATAAGGGCAGGGAGAGATCATTCACTGATTACTTACAGGCAAAACAGACTTGACTTGGGGAAATTAGCTGAATTTATTACCAATTCAATCACAGTAGGATAATAAGAAATAAAAGAAAATACTCAAACACCTTCCCTACACCCCTCCCTTTTCCACAGGCTCAACTTCACGTCTGAATTTTCTCCCTGTGGGGCAGGGCGATGGGGATTGGGGGTTGTGGTCATTTCATTACACATTGCCACTCCTTTCTCCTCCTCAGAACTCCTCCCACTCTATCCCTTCTCTAGCATGGGTCCTTCCCATAGGAGGCAGTCCTCCAAAATCTTCCCCAGTGTTTGTCCTTCCCTGACCTGCTCCAGCATGGGTCCCTTCCATGAGGTGGTGTTCCCCAGGAACAGAATATTCCAGCCCAGGTCCTCCATAGGGTCTCAAGTCCTTCCAGCAAACCTTCTCCAGTGTGGGTTCCTCTCTCCATGGGGTCACAGGTCCTTCAGGTGTTCTGCTCCAACATTGGCTTCCCATGGGGGTCACAACTTCCCTTGGGCATCCACCTGCTCCACCATGGGTTCCTCCACAGGCTGCAAGTGGACCTCCTCTGTGGATTTCCATGGGCTGCAGGGCCACAGCTGCCTCACCATGGCCTGCACCACAAGGGAATCTCTGCTGCAACATCCGAAGCACCTCTTCCTCCTTCTTCTTCACTGACCTCTGTGTGTTTGCAGGGCTGTTTCTCTCACATATACTCACCCCTGTCTCCAGCTGCTGCTGTGCAGCAATTTCCCTTCTTTATAACTCTGTTGTCCCAGAGGCACTGCTGATGGGCTTGGACTTGACCGGTGGTGGGTCTAAGATGGACCAAGACGCACCCGGCATTGACTGTCGGACATAGTAGGGGCTTCCAGAAGCTCCTCAAAGAAGCTACCCCTGTTGCCCCACCATAAGCAGAATGCAGGCATATGCTTTGCAAAAAGACTAGAGAAATGATGAAGAGATGTCTTCAAAACAAGAAGTCTTTTATAAATACTGAAAGATCTCATCATACTGAGAACTAAACTCTCAGGAATGACTGTGAAGCTTCAATTTTGTTTTTCTCTATGACCTCGGCTACCACAAAATATACTTGTCTTGAAAGACTTTGGAATATAATTCACTGTTGAATTCTGTATCCCCTCTCCAGATGCCAGAACGAACACAGCCATTTCCAATTTCTATTCCAGATGAACAGATTTGAGGAGACAATTCCCTTTAAGGTAAGAGCCTTGCCTCTCTTGGCTTGACTTTCTTTACTGACAGGCCTTTGGTTCCTGTTTTGGATAGCTTTTTCTGCCAGATGACACTAAATGAAGGATTAATCAGTGACAAAAAAACCCAAATAAACGTAGAGCTCTCCACAGAGTTTAAACTCTTTTAAAAAATAGAAGATTTTTGAGTCCAACATCAACGGCCTCATTTTGGTAGGAAGCATGAGGTTACTCCAAAGAGTAGACGCAGTGAACCATGTATTTGTGGCATTCAGATTGGTGGTACAATCATGTAACTCCAAAACAGGAATAATTCACACTGCCAAAAGCTACAGGGTTAGGTATGATCCAGACGATGGACAGAGGTGCAGGAACACAGCAGGCAAACCTTTTCTAGTGATTGCTCCATTATATGCCAAGTGTACAGATAAGGTACTACTGGAGCCCTGTTACTAAAAAGAAGCATAAAGGCAAAGTTTCCCAGTGTAGAGGTTGGTAAGTATTAAACACACTGAATTGCCATACTGATCCTTTCAAAATCAATGCTTTTTCACAAATCACTGTGGCTTTTCCAGCAGTATGTTAATATACCAAGTGAAATTGCATGGCTATTTTAACAAAATTGCTTTTGCATGTGTGAACCAGGTGACTGAGTGTGCAGAACCACTAAAGTAGCCAAGAGGCCACAAAGGCAGTGAGCCTATACCTATAATTACTTTAACAACACAGACATGTTCTGCAGAAACTGTATTTTGTCCTTTGGGATTTCTTATGCGAATGTTATATGCTAAAAGAAATTTAGGGGGGGGGGGGAAAGGCAGAAAATAGAAATTCTCCAAGCCTATGGAATGACTCACATAAAGGTTTAGGGGATTAGGCCCCAAATGCAGGAAACAATGTTCTGAGTTTTACATTAAAAAATATTAAAAAAAAAAAAGACATTTCTAAATTTGTAGATGGCACAAAGTATTATGCCCTGCAGCATCTCACACGAGTTTTGCTTGTGGCCATCTTGAACGCCTACAGCTCTAGAGACAGTATAATTACCCCAAGCCACGTGATACAACATGTGCTTTCCGCTGCCAAATGACAGATGTCTTTTCCATACAGCAATTTCCTAGCAGTATACTCGACATGCCTTAAAGCTCATTCTGAATACTCTAGGAATATGACTGGTCAATGTAAAAGGAAGGCAATTAATCTGGCTAATTTTCATGCTTTGGATTTCCTAAACATATTTAATGAGAAGCTTACATAAACACTATAAGAAGAAAAGCTAAGCCAGTCATATAAAATTCCTTCTCGATGTTTACTATGTGCAAGAACACCACATACACAACACGTTCAGTTAGAATAGCATTAAAAAGTAGACATATTAATGCATTAAAAAGGAACTAAAGTTCAGCCCCCCAAGACTATAGGTAAATGTTTAAGAGAATCAAACCTGTAATTGAAACAAAAATTGCTTTGACAAAACATGATAAGCTCCATTTTATGGCAATGATCATAAGAAAGGAAAAGAAATGCCCAATAGTCCCCCTTTCCTGAGCCAAAGAAAATATAGACAAAGGGAACAATCTACAGCTACAACATGAAGTCAAGAGATATAAACAAGCCCATGCAAATATTTACTGCTGAGCCTGAAAGAAACACACTGAAAATTACTATCAAACACAGGAAAGTCTTCCGGAAAATCCCATGAGTTTGAATTCTTTAACTAAACAAGCAAGATTTCTGGTCCCAAAAGTGTAAGTATTTTTAAGTGTAGTGAAAATACTGTACAGTGATAATATGTTTATGTTGATAAATGCTACATCTCTATGTTTTTCAAAATCAATTAATCTATGGCTAAAAAAAAAAGGTCTGTCATGCTTAAATTGGGCAGCATGGAATGGGTCTGTTGGCAACGTCTGCAATTAAATATGCACTCTCAATGGGTCTATGTTGCCTAAATGGATGAATTCCATTCAAGCACTTCCAGCTATCCTTAGTTCAAATTTTAGCTTAATGAAAAATTAAAAAGGCACTGAGTAATTTTATAGGTACATGTTTGTATTACTAGCAATGGACAATGGGAGTAAATTTTTATCATGGATGTTAAATAAATCTCTGTGACCTCAGTGAGATTATTTTTTCCATTAACTGTTTAAATTTCTGAAGCTTGTGCTGTCAAACATGAAGTTTTATCATAACAAAAAACCAGTTACAATAGCAAAAAAAAAGTGACTAAGGAGGGCTTGCAAAAACCCTTTATAATGTCAGAGACAGATATGCAAGAGCACAGATAATGTTCACTTAGAGAACATGCACATTTAAACCTCTGCTCTTTTCAAATATGCAATTGCAGAGAAGTCAAACCTCTTCATTAGTTTAAGCTGCAGTTGAAAAGCAGTGACCTCTGGGGAAAATTACAAAAAGCTGACAGAAATTCTACCACTTTTAAAACACCATATTGTTTTGGGTTTTTTCTATTTTTAAATGCCATCTTTCTTTCAAAAGGTTCAGATAAATTTGTGGGGGTTTTAAGTAACAGAAAGGGGTGTGTAGCATATGAAACACTAACATTGTAGTGTATGAAACATTTAAATTGAAGCTTAATTATTCATTTATTCAAAGGTTTGTCTTTTGACCAGTAAGCAAAAAGCAAGGAAAAACCCAAAGCCATCTTTGCCCAAGCTTCCTCTGGATGCACATTGATGTATCATTTTGTTTTGAAAAGCTGTCCATAAATTCTGTCCATGTGGCATTGTGGCCCCAGGGTTCCTAGAAGTAAGAGATAGCACAATACTCCTAGATCACTCAGTTCATCTCACTGCTAATGTCAGACAAAACAACAACAAAATAACAGCTCTTACTGCCAGGAAATTTCTCTTACCAGCTACCAATTGGATTTTCTCTCACTTGGGTTCGCCTCGTACACAAGCTGGAGTTATTCCCTCCTTTGCCGATATTCCACCCACCCAGTGACATGTGGCTGCAGTGCAAGGCAAGCCTCCGCTAGGCACCCAGAACTGCTGCTAACCTCAGACAGCCGAGAATTATAAGGTGCAACTCCAGAATTGCAAGAGCCTTAAAAGAAACCCAAAATTTTTAAAAGTTGTCCATTTGAGTTCTCTTTATTCAACCGTTCAGGCTCTTGGGATTCACGGTTTAAATTTTTTTTTCATGCAGCTGTAAGGGCTTGGAGCTTTTAACGTGTTTTTAAGTGAAAGCTTTGGTTTTGTGCACTTACTTGATAGAAAGATTAGAGCTATAAAGATAAAAATTATGAAATTTTAGGATTTGCAAAATATTTACAAGTTTTGGCAGTATCTTAGCCCTTCCTTGCATTTTCCCCAATATTTCTGGATTTGTCAAGAAATACTGCCGTGCCCCTCTGCCTGATACAAGGACTGAGCTTATGATTGCTGCATAGATTTCCAAGACTCACGTTTTTCTAGGAGTTTCCTGAATCTGTGAAGGGAGAGAGGAGGTGACTGCAAACCTGTTGTGGGAGGCACAGTCTAGTTGCTTCTCCGTGCAGTTCTGATTTTGCTAAAACAAAGGAGTCACTTGAGCTTGTGTTCACCTTATTCCAATCTGTCTATCAGCTGCCAGTCTCTAGAGCGTATCCCACTGCCTTCCATTTTTAATGAAGACTTTTACTTTCCTGTGAGCGCAGAATGGAAACAACAATTGAAACCTCAGAAGTTGCCACACAGCAAATTTTTCTGGCAGCTCTCTTCACATTGAGATTTTAAAGGAGCCTTTAATAGTTTTAAATCCAAAAATATTCCTATGAATTTCTGACTTTCATCCACAATGGTCGATGGTTTCCATGAATTGCAGTGTAGGAGTAAGTCTGTCCAGAGAAAGATCACTGCCTGCTTTCCCAAACCTTTGAAGGAATAACTGAAAGAGCCGCCTCTGAGGAGGGTTTTTGTCTCTGCTTGTTTCCAATGAGGAGAAATCCTATCCCGCTGTCTCGGTGGGATAACATTTCTCCCTTTCCTATGTCCATTCCTGAGAAGGATGAAAAAGTCAACAGAAAACCACGGCTGAATGGTAGCTTGATCCAGAAGTATTGACTGAGCAGAAGGAAAGAAGAACCAAGAGGGGACAGGGAAATAGCTAGGCAAGAGAGAGCGTGATTTAAGAACACAGAGAAGTGTGAAGAAAGACAACAGATTGCACAGCGGAAAGCGGATGGAGCTCCAGTAAGACACGAGTCAAATGATTTGGTGAGGGCAGGACCAAGTTGCCACAGCAGCTGAATAGTGACAGCTGAGTGAAAAAGCAATGCGGGAAGAAATGACAGATTTACAGTCTTACTTACTAGCTGTAAAAAAGATCTCCTTTCCTAGAGAGCGGGAGAAATGGCTGGACCTGCACAGACATGTTTGCCTAGCAATCCCTAGGCGGGCAGAACAACAGCAGGATGCGTTTGCTCATTTCCTTCTCATATCCTGGATTTTAAGGCTGATCTCCGACTATCCGAAGGCGGTAACAGCGTAATGACAAGGCTGAGGATGCCTCCATGAAAATTTCATTTTACGTTACTAAAACACCTGCGTGCCAGCTGCTGTTCAGACAAGCCTTCAAGCGTTCCAGCTGGAAATGTTTCTGAACCAAGAAAGACAGAAGTGCTTGGGGAAAGGGAAATTTCCCTTAATAGGGAAAAAATGTATTTCAAACTTTTAGAACCATGAGCTGGCACTTTGGGCAGGACTTTATGGGACCTTGGGGTCCAGAAAAGATCCATTATTTAAAAAAAATTAAAATATAAATAAAATTTGAAAATAACGATATCTAATACAATGAAGTGGCAAGAGTCATATTTAGCTGAATAAAACCCCCTTCCTTCATAGCCAAACACTGAGTTTTGATAAAATATCAATGTGTACAGGAAAAATCTATTTTTCCACCACTCATGCTTGTGAATGACTTTTTACTATTCTCCACCTTCTCTTAAAAGAGAATAACATCAAACTAGGAAGTTTCACTTACTTGCATCAGAAAACCTCACTCACATACCAAAATGTCAGAGCACATCAGAAAACCCTGAATTGCGCAAAGCCACAAGTAGCCTACTGTGCATCATATTTTTACTACGATGAATTAATATGTAGTGGTTTTCTCCATTTGTTTCCTGTTCAGTATTGTCTTTAAAAAAAATACTCACTTGTTTGCTTACATTACTGGAGGAAATGATTACCCTCGACAGAATATGAAGGGCAATAATTGCACAGAACATGAAGTCAAGCAGCAGTGTTCCTCCTCTAGCAGCTCTACTTCTTTCATTTGGCTGCACTTAAATTAAGGTTGTCCTCCATGTGGAATTGTACCCCTATTTTTATCATGATATCAGCTCTTTGTGGCATTTGCAAACTTCTAAGGATTTGGTTTAACCTAAATTGGTATGGGAAGATGATTGGAAATGCTCTTAGAAAAGGTGGCTGGCTGTGGCTAGTTGCTGGTGTGCTCAAAGATTTTACAAACAATGAAATCTGACTCATTTGTACTTCTCTCTTACTATATCAGCATTTGGTTTTATATTCCAATTTGCTATACTTCTGTATTTCTAACATTTGAAATTACCTAAGCAGTGCAAGAATGTTCAAGGGAACTGCACCGGTGTGTCCTGTATTAGAAGGTAGTTATAGCAAGATGAGATGGCCAACTTTTCTGAGAAAAGCATTTCTGCTCCTTGTGTCTGTATAGATGACTTTGGGAGAGTGCAGGCTTGCCCTTTTCTGCATCACATATAAAACTGTTTCATAGGGAGTGTGTATGACATTGAGGCAGAAAGACACATTTAACAAGGGACTGCACACTGCTGGTTTTATAGCATCATTTGTCAAAGCTGAAGCACAATTTAAGCACAGTGACTTCACATTAATTTGGAAATTCTGAGTCCCATGAATGTACTTTCATTCCTTGGTGCACTCTCATCTTCACATGACAAAAAAAAATAAATATTTCTAAGACCTTTAGGCAGCCTGAGCTCATCTCCCAGCAGCCAAGTTCAAATTTATCAGGAAAGCCTGTAGGCTGTCTGGTCATGAGGGTCAAATTTCTGAGAAATGTGAATGAATTGTGACACATCCTAATTGAGCGTATTCTGCCTCAGTGTCAGAAGGGTAGGTTTGGACTTGTAAAAGCAGCCTTGAGTCCCACAGCTCTTGATTTACCCTCTGAGGATACTTATAGAAATCCTACCCAAAGATACTATCCCAATCCTAAAGTCATTTCAATATATTGTTTCCTCTTTAAGGCCTGGAAGAGCAAGGGTCACTTCAAGCCAGTCCTTCATACATGCAGAAAAATAAAGTGCAGCTGAAAAAGTTTTCAAAGTGTGGTGGAGCTTCCTGCCAGTCATGGCCAATCACTGAGACATGCTATTATTTCTGTTACATCTAATCCACTGCAAACTATTTGATCCATCCTCTCACTGCATCTTAATTTTAGCAAAGTTTATAGGCAAAGGGCTGCTTTTGCTTCTCATGCGTATGATACACACAGCAAAATAAGGTCCTGTTTTGATAGCAGCTACTGAATGTTACAAATAATAGCTGCTGCTACTATTTGACATGATCTATTTCCAGATAGGAAATGGTCTATCATAGCATAATTGAGAAGATAACCCATTATTAACTCCTGTCTCCAAAACTTCCAAGAAGACTGATTATATGGTTCACCCTGAAACACTGCAATTTCAGTAACATATTTGTTGAAGGCAATTATAATACATACAGTACTTCATAGATGTTGGAATACAATAGCTTTAAATGGAGTAAATGGCCAGCATGCCCTGATCTCAAATGAAACGTGACACTATTATACCAACACATCTCTTTTTCCTGAGTACAAAAGGAAAATCATGATGAGGAGAGAAAAAGAAAATATTTTGAAAACTTGTGAGCCCAGTTGCTCTCTGCCAACAGCTATGCAGACACTGGGACTGACTTGTTGCCAGACTCAGCACATTAGTTACAAGGTTCACATTCTGGAGGCAACAGCTTGATCATAAAAAGGGAAAAGTTTTCCTTCTTGCTGCCTTCAGCAGATGACTCCAGCCTACAAATTTTTGCAACAACAATTTGTCGAGTTTTTGGTCATTAAAAACCTTCACCAGAGCTTTACTCCATGACCCGAACAGCTGGCTGACTGAAAGCCTCTTCCCGGACTGAGGAGGCTGTGCCAGAGGCACTGTTCTCTTAGCCTCGAACATGGCAAAATGAGTGATTTTCACTTCTCAGACAGGCAAGACCACAACGGAGAACTGCTGAGCAGCTCACAGGCACCTGGGGCGACCTGAGGCACTACAAGAGGTGCTTGCTGTTCCACCAGCACAGCAAGCAAGTCATCCCTTGGACACAGGCAGGAAGGATGGTGGTATACCACTGTGTATATATTCAGAGGACACTTTAGCCGAAGTAACAGCTTGGGAAGATACAGAGATAGATTTTTGTCCTCCCTATCCTCTCCTGCACTAGGGCACTAGGAGACCAGAGCTGCAGGCAACGTCATGGCTTTGACATAGTAAAGAGCAGATCTGAAATCAAGGCCCATGTTATGACTTGTCAGTCCTACCTCTAGCACTGGGATGAAAGAAAAATGCCTGCCCAGTTTGGCTGCCAGGATGGCCCTTAGGAAAGAACTGAAGGCTCTGGACTCCATGCAGGTGGAGAAATCAGTGCAACCAGTTGTTGCACATTTGATGAGGTGATCAGGGTTCACAGAACTATAGAATCACAGAATGGTTGGGGTCAGTAGGACCCTTTAAAGATCATCTAGTTCCAACACCCTCACCATGGACATGGACACATTCCACTCAGCCAGGTTGCTCAAAACCTGTATAACCTGACCTTGAATACTTTGTCAGAGAGCAGCCCTGTGGAAAAGGGTCTGGGTTTTCTGGTTGGCAGCGGGTGCAGTGTGAGTCAGTAGTGTGCGCTGGCAGCAAAGGGGGCAAATCATATCTGGGGATGCACGAAACACAGCATCACGAACTGGTAAAGAGAGATGATTATCCCACTGTATTCAGTGTTGGTGCAGCCTCAGCTGACCTGCTGTGTGCAGTTCTAGGCCCCACAACTTAAGAAGCACATAGAAGTGTTTGAATGCATTCAGAGGAGAGCTACAAAGCTGAAGAAAGGTTTGCAAGGAATGTCCTGTAAGGAGCAGCTGTGAGTATTTGGGGTTTTCTTGTTTGGGGAGAATGACATTGAGGTACAACCTCATTGCTCTCTATGGCTTCCTGAGGAGGCGAAGGGAAGAAGGAGGTGCTGCTCTCTTCTGCCTGGTATCCAGTAGTATGTGGTAACATTTGAAAGCTGTGTTAGGGAACGTTTAGAAAAAAGCATTTCTTTACCAAGAGAGTAATCAAAAGCTGAAACAGGCTTCCTAACAAGGTGGTCAATACACCAAGCCTGTCTTTGTTTAAGAGCGTTTTGACAATGCCCTTAATAATATGCTTTAACTTTTGGTCAGCCCTGAATTGGTCAGGCGGTTAGACTAGATGATCATTGTAGGTCCCTTCCAACATTCTATTCTATTCTATTCTATTCTATTCTATTCTATTCTATTCTATTCTATTCTATTCTATTCTATTCTATTCTATTCTATTCTAATTTTCTAGTCTGTCCTAGTCCTGTCATTTCCAATGATGGGGCATACACAACTTCTCTGGGCAGTATGTATCAGGTTTTATGATCCTCATCATATAACATTTCTTCCTTATAACTAGTCCAAATTGACTCTCTTTTTCATAGAAACTGTTAACCCTTGTCCTATCTCATCTGGCCCTGCTAAAAAAAATTGTCCTCATCTTCCTTCTAAGTTCCCTTTAGGTGCTGGAAGACCACTATAAGGTCTCCCCAGAGTCTTCTCTTCTCCAGGCTGAACAACCAAGTTCTCTCAGCCTTTCCTCATAAGTTCATCCCTCAGACCAACTTTATGACCCTTCTCTGGACTCATTCTAACAGGACTATGTCCTTCTTGCGTTGGGAGGGCTAGAGCTGTGGAGGGGGAGGAAACTAAAGAGGCAATGGCTGCTTCCCCCTTGATGAAACAAATAAGAAAGGATGAGCTTCTTCTTTCCCCATGGGGTATGAGTCTGTATCCCATTTTCCAAACATATCAAGAAACCAAAGAAAGTAATTTGCCATGTCTCTTTGTGCCTGTACACAGAAAATTGAGCTCTGTGTGCATCATGGGCCAGACCTACTAAGAGGAAACTTATGAAGATGTGATGTACCACAAAGAGGGAGTTTTTGGTTGTTAAAATACACACCTCTGTCATCACTACTTAGCATAAATTGGCAGTCAAAAGACCAAAGTGCCTATGACGTAATTTAGAGAACCTAAAAGGTCACCAAAATAACAGAGGTTTTGTTTCTGTAATCATATCGCCCTGAGGAAATCCATTATCTTATTTATGGTTTGTTTTTCAGGGTCAGAATGGACACGGTACTATATATTGTGAAAAACAGGTTGTAATGCTGTAACAGGTTGGGCCACCTCTGTGCGTTTGTCATGCAGTTCTGCATAGTTTGTTTTAACTAGGCTGTACTCATTGAATATACGCAGTCAGTTAAAACTTTTTAAATGAAAGACAGGCCAGTATCAGCTAACCTGCAGTGTTCTAATTCTGTAAGACAGTCCAAAGGAAGCTTTACAAACCTGTTCCAAGAAGCAAGAACTGAAATTTAGGAGAACAGCAGCTAAAATTGTTAGGATACTCAGTGTGTTTCATTTAGCCAGGTGAACCAATTTTATTGAAAACCTCTGCGAGGGACAGGTACTATCTGCAGTGCTGTTGAAACAAGCTGAAACAAGATTCACAATTGTATCACTAGCTATCAACCAGATGTTGCCATTCAGAAGCAAAGTGGCATTTTGCAAGCACATCATGTCTGCACAATAGAAATAAACCAAACAAACAAGTCAGTGTTTATAAGAGAAATAAACCCCAAAAAGAAGCCAGTGTTTATAACACTGCACAAAGTATCCTCTGCTTTCTCACTTGCTTTCAGTAATGGAAATAGCGACACTGGCTGTGCCTTGCATCTCACTTAGCTTTACAACAGCTCCATGCAGCAGTCAGCATTTGAACTAGACTCTCATGACAATCATCCACCCTACTCTTCTGACCTACTTTACGTGTCACAGAGATTAATATCTCCATAGATATTCATTGACCATAAAGGAAATCAGTGGTGAAGAAGATGACTGAGATCTGCTAACACAGTCTATGCAGAGAGGCGAAGACTTGGCTGTTCAAAAGTTTGATGGCATCAGTTCTTGGTTATTCAACTTGGGGAAAGTAAAATAAGAGAAAGTTCAGATGAGCCTAACTCCTGACTTTCCCATGGCTCCTCATGGCAGCTTCTGAGGAGTCATTTATACAAGGAGCCTTAAATGAAGCAATGAGATCTTTTAAAACTGATTGATTCCTTGCACAGATATATAGTTACATAACTGGACCAGGATCATACCACACATCAAAGGACACAGAACTGTACATGCAATATTGCAGGCAAACTAGGAATAGATCAGGATGTGTAGCAGTATGGTACAGCTGGTGTGACAGAACTGTCTGCAGGTTACAACAGCCACTGCAAATTCATAAAGCCCTTGGCAGCCCTTCAGTATTTGTTACCAAATAGCCTTTTTTTTTCTGTTAAACTTTTAGGAGTTGAATCAGAAGGCTTTTTGTTTGTTTTTATGATGGATTGATGTCTTTTGTTGCTGTTGTTATTATTTGGCACCACGTAGCTTTAAATATCTTTACTGAGAAAAACCTGACTACAAGAACATATGGCAAAGAAGTAAAAAGAAACAGTATTGAACTGAAATTTCATGTGCAGAGACTATTTTTGAGTGAAGGTAGTTTCAAATGATTTATTTAGGGAAATTTTATTTATTTATTTGCATGTCTAGGGAGAATGAAAAGATCCAGATAGAAAACCTTCAGTGGCTTAAAATTTGGGGGATAAACACCAGTGTAGTCCAAATAAGCTTATGGGGAGGCAAGCTTCAGGCTTGCACTCTTATCTCTCAGCAGCCATTCCTGGCTAACCTATACTTCCAGTGGAGTTCCCCATTCACAGTACTGTGTAGTGGAGCTCAGTGACTTTCCTAAGAGATGCAATCACTGCTTTATATCTCTTGTGATCCAGACAGAGCAGCCACCCATTGAGAAGAGTGGAAGGCGGGAAAAGGTAAGAAACTCGGGCTACAGCTTTTTATCGGGACAGCAACAGTTCAATCAGATGAAGATTAATACTGAGTTGCCACTAAAACATAATTGATTTGTGACCACCTAGTTCACACCAAAAAAATCCACCTCATCCTGGTCTCACGTGCCTTGCATACACTGATTTGGTTTATTTATTTGTTTGGTCAACAGTCAACATTTCCCTGCTTGAGACATCTCAGCGTCTGACTGAAGTCTGGTTTGTCAGACTCCAGAGGAAAAAGCTCTCAAGCAGCACTTGACGAGGACAAACACACTAATAGGAAATATTCACAGTTGGTTCTGTGAGTAAAGGTTTTTTACCCCCACCATTGTTCAAATAACTCAGGTCAACATGATCCCCAAGGCTCTGGCATGTTGTCAGTGAAAAATAATAGTCAAAAATAGTCCCTCTGGTGTGTTACTGAGAAATTATGTAATAGTGTTAAACTAAGATGGTTCTGATGCAAACCCACTCAGGCCACACTGTGTGGCTGAGGAGGGGAAACTCATGACAGTGGCAAACTGTGCTGGTGGATGGCAACCATGCAGGTGAAGAGAGTTACCAAACTTGTGATAACCACCAGGGATGGGCAAATTGCCAGGTAGTGCAATGTCCCTACTTGGGAAAGGGCAGAGAAAGCACAGAGGAGATGTTTGCTCTCCATCTCACTCATTCAGTTGAGGAAGGAATGAACCCAAGAGCATACATGTTTGCACAAAAAGCATCCATCTCTCATCTTGGCTGTAAAAGCCATGAAGAAAGACTGCCTTGTCACCAGATAGGCCTTCCCATCTCCCAGCCAAAAATCCAAGCCTCTTAGTGGTAGCTAGTCAGTCAGAATGACTGAGTGACAAAAACAATGCAGGACTGGGAGCAGAAAGATGTGGATAGACCCAAACTACCTCTGTTGTGGAATAACGAGGAAGGAGATTTGTAGAACAACAGTGTTGATGAATAATCTTCAAGATTGTTCTTCAATGTTCTTCAAGGCTGTGTATTGCTTTGGCCACTGGACTTGTCTTCTAAAGGCAATACTGCTGAGTAATAACAGTAACTTTATGGCTACTTATGTCTTAACATACACACAGCAAGCACTTCCCATTTTACCCATGAGAGTGAATTTAGCAACTCCCTTATGTTTGCCCAATAAAAGTGTCAAAGTTGAATCTACATCTGCAATCTGCATTCAAAGAGGGAATAGAGATTGTAGGGGCACAGCTGTTCAAAAATTAAATTAAACAAACAAAAACCAAACTCAAGGTGTGTTCAAACACAGATATAAGAAATTATAGACCCAGTGGTAGGATCTGAAGAAAGTGCCTCAGTGAGCATGCGTCCCAGAGGTCTCCAACATCATTCTCTGACAACTTGGAAACAACAAAAAAAACCTTCTAAAATACTCTTGAAGTATTAACAGTACTGGTTTAATGGTTGGAACTGTGCATATTTGGTTGTTTTCTGGAAGCCCTGGTCCCTAGAATCAGGTTATTTCCTGACAATTTCACCTACTTCCGTCCAAAAGCTCTTACAATTGGGGGTGGGAAAGCAAAACCTTGAGGGAATGAAGGAAGGGGAAAGCATGGGAGTATAAAGGAAAAAAATAAAAGTAGCCCAGAAAAAATGACTTTGGGAGCCTGATACCTTTAAGCAAATGTCTTGATTTGCTGGAATCTGACTCAGGTTTTGAGCATATGAGGCTATTGCTTGTCACCGTCAATTTGACTGGTTCTTCAAGTCCTGAGAATTTTTGTAGTCCCCGGTTCTTTGTCACACCTTGAAAAAGGAAGGTATGCACCTGACAAACATGCTTTTCCACAGTGACTAACTTTTCTTTAAAATTAATGTCCATGTATTAATTCTAAAGTCTAAAAGATTAATTTCATTGAGACCAGTTTGGAAGTTGTTTACCCAGTCTCTTCTGGCATGTCAGTGTGAATTGCTATGAGCAGATCTCATGCACTGAGGGAAGTGGCACATTGAGGACAGAAAGTTTCCAGGTTTCCTGCCATTTATTTGCTTTCGAGTGCTGAGTACATGGCATTTTCTGAATTTCCGCCCTCCCCCACCACTTGCTTTCAGTCTGAGTAAATTTGACTGATACTGTGACTAGGCTGGTTTCAAGCAAAGGCAGAGTGGGATGGGGTGGGTGGCTGGGGTAGGAATTAAGATACCTAGAAACTCAGCATGAGATGGCTGGTGTTTGTTCATGTCAAAGAGCCCTCATGCATCCCACCTTTCGGATGCAGCATTGTGATCCTCTAAACCACAGATGCTTTGGCATGGACTTATCTGGCAGAGGCGGGATGTGTCACAATGTAAGAAGAGTGTGTCTTCCATCCATCTGGTTTACTGATAGCTGCCTCCAAGTGCATTGAAAAGTGCTGACTGAATATATAAAATTATAAATCTACAGTTTGCTATTCAAAGCCTCAAGAAAATAATAACCTAGCATCCTGTCCTGCACTTTTTCACTTTATGCTCCAAATGGACCTCAGTGTCTCAAATAGGCTATCTGTCTTGAGAACTGTGTTTTATTGGCAGCCCACTCTGATACACAAGGGCTAAGAATGCATGCCTGGCCTTAAAAATACCAACTTGAAAGTTTTCCAAAAGCACGTTTTAAAGTCTGGCTGGCTGGTGGCTTGGTTTTTTGCTCCACTAACACTAACTTTGACTTTGCTGTGTTACTGAAAGCCTATATTGATAAACTGAAAGTTTATCCTTGGAAACTTCACTTCCTCCCCAGCAACAGATAACCTTCTACCTTATTGGCAGCAAACTCCAGTCCATCTCTGTAAGAGAGCCAGACCAGTACTAAATGCTGCATGTCTAGTTCAAATCAGTCTGTAAGTGTGCTCTGCATTGGCAAAGTGGGTTCTTTTAAATTATGTATGCTAAACTAATTTTCAAGCTGCGGCTAGAAGTGGGCATGGGACCACAAAACCCGACACCAGCATGAAAGAGGGTGCAGGGATGGCCAAGGTGGGTCTGGCAGGTGTGATGTGCCAGGAGCAAACATTGACCATGAAACCCCAACTTTGCAGGTTCCCTGGGTTCAACCAGCACACTTCATCTGAAGGCACCCACTGTTCAAGTCCTTGAGGCTGTGAGTCATCTCTTCACATGCAGAGCCAACAATACAGCTGAATTTGCCAAGGTTTGTGAAAATATTTTCTCCTTACAGAAGACCAAGACAGGACAAAACAAAGGTCTCCCCATTCATTTGCTTCTCTCAAGCTTCCCACACCTCATTGCAATTCCCCCTCATGTCCTCATAGCCTTTTGGGATGAATGAGGTTTTGACAAATTAGCTCACTGTCTTTCCTCTGAGCCAAGCAATTGTCTCTGCTTCTGCATTTGTTGCCTTTGATGTCAGCTGCCCCCATAGCCACAATCTTCTTGGGGGCTGAGAACATCTTTCTTTTTCTCCCTCTTCTGTGCCTCAGTCAGTTTTTTGCTCCAGTTGCTGCCTGAGGACTGCTCTCAATTTCTCTCAATCCCCTCCTTCCACCCCACTTCTTCTCCTGGCCGCTCATCCTTGTTCTGTGACCCACACCCCTTCAATTCAGCCATCAGGCCATGCCCAGTGTGTTGATGGTGTCTGTAGGTAAATTAATGCCTTTTTCTGCATCTCATCCAAGTGCTTTTTTAATTATCTTTGGTGGGACTAAACGCTGTGGAAGGTCGCAGTTTAAAAAAAAAATAAAAATATTCCTATGCATGATTCATTTTACCCGTGTCAAGGGTTTACTTCTTTCATCTTTGAAGATGAGTAAATGCATTTGCTCTTCAATCTGGCACGGTAGCTTCATCTTATCTCACAGTATTTGTCAGCAAGTGAATGGGATGGCTGCCCACCATCAATAACCAGCAATGCTGGTGGCAGGGAAGAGTGGGGATCAGGATTTTCAATGATGAACCAAGTTTAACTGTTGTTACTGAAATACAATGGTAAAAGCAAGGCATAACTGTTGTTACTGAAACACAATGGTAAAAAGAAGGCATATAAACATTTAATTCCCTCAGAAACACCTGCAAAATCTGCAGGTCAGAACTGTGTCATTTTCTAAAAACAATCCTTAGAATAGGGTTGCCTAAAATGTTCCTGAATATTATTTTTTTACAGGCAAGAGTATTTCCAACATGGCATCTGATTAAAGAACTCTCTAAAATGTTCTGATGAAGGTAAAACCAAAAGGGATAGTCCTTCAAAATCTGAATGATGTGTGGTAAGACACATGCAGGTACACCCAAAAATGCCAGGGCAATGAAAAGAATCCAAAAAAGTTTATTCTGAAGTCAAGAACATAAAAAACTTGAAAAGAGAACCTGCACCAGCTGATAAACACTGGGCCTGAGAAAGACACATCTCCCGTTCCTTCTCCAGGCTTTATTATTGCTGCCCACCCCGACTCTCTCTGGGCTGCAGCAGCGTTGTAACATGTCTGAATGTTCTCTCCTCACATATCAGAGAGAGAAACCTGTTTGGAATGCAGAGGGAGAGAACAGCAACTGTCTTGAGAAAGTGGTAGAAAAGCCTTTCCTAAGCAACACAACTGACTCTTTGTACCCAAATCTTCTGGAAAAGAGATACTGCTGTGTAAGGGCTGTGATAGGAAACATTCACTGCCCTTGATACTAAAGAAACCTTTTCACCTGAACCTTTCACTAAATTACTGTATACAAAGTTACAGCTCTACTACTTCTGGCAGCCCAAAGACAAGAGGCACAGCACAATCCATCTCTGCACATAATAACTCTTTTGTCCCACAATGGCACCACTTCTTTTATACTGTCTATTAGGATCAGTTCCTTGGCCACACCACCCTCCAGTGCATGCACAGTATGTGCTAACTGGTACCAGTGGTGCTAGTAGGGAGAGCCCAGGTGATTTTTTTTGTTTTTAAGCTTTTCCTCTGTCTTCTAAGTTGCAAATAGCTAGTGATGAAAACAAGGCTCAAGAACTACTACAAAGTTTCACCCAATAGAAGTGCATCTTTCTATATATGGGTTTGGGGTTTTTTTTAATTATTATTATCTGAGTAACAAACTGCATGTGGAAATCACAGGCAATACAATACATAATACAGTAACTCTTCAGTAAAAGTGTAATACTCAAAGACAAAATTGTTTGGTTCCCAAGGGTGCAATGAGAAAGGAGGGCAAACACACCGAGGCTCAGGTAAGTGCACGAACTCAGTAACAGGCTGTAAAGTCAAAGGTTGAAGCCTGAGGTTGAAGTGAGATCTTCCACTCTTGCTGAGGGAGGCAGAGGCCCCATAATAGACTGAGTAATGTGAGTAATGTTCTATAAAATTAATCTTGAAAGAAGCTGAATATCATTAAAGCATATGAAATTAATGGAAAAGTTTTTGGTTTAGTTCCTCTTACCTGGTTGAGATCAATGTACCCACCTCTTCTGTATATACCAAATCTAAAATACTTCATACCAATCACACTATGAGAATGCATCTGCACCAAGACTTCTATGGCTGGCATCTTCCACCTTAATAGGCTGAGTAACCTATTCATTATCTCCCTGTTTAGTGAGTTTAAAAATCATGCTACCTTTAGTCTTGGAATGAGCAGATGCCTGTTTACATCAGAGTTTTAATCTGTCGGAGTTAAAATACTAATAAGTAACAGACATTCATTCTTCATGCCTCAAGGTAACAGGGTTTGTTTTCGTTTACAGAGCATCCTTATATAGTTTAAACAACTTGCCTGAGCAGAGAGGACATGACCTGCCGGCGACTGCCTGTCCTTCTGACGGAGTGCCAGGACTGACTGTGCATTGCAGGGTGGAAAACGAAACAGGAGACACGGGGAGGATGTCATGTACCGCAGACAGGGCACAGGGCTCTTAGTGGTTAACACAACAACAATGGTGCACCTCTGTCATCAGTCCCTAGTAGAAAGTCATATCCATGGAGAAATTTAGAGAAACCAAAAAGGTCCTCAAAAACAAGTGAGGTTTTGTTTTTTGAATAATGATAATGTACTGAGGAAAGCCATTATCCTATTTATGGTTTGTTGTTCAGACTCCCAGCCAACACTACATACTCTGTGAATATATACATTCTAATGATATGACGGGGCAGGATACAGATGTTACGGGTTTGTTACACAGTCCTGCATGGTTTGGATTAACCAGCATGTAATTGCCAAGCATAAGAAGCAGTTGTAATTTATAATGACTGCCAGGCCAGTCCTTACTAATAGTTGTAAATGATTGCACATGACAACAAGAAAGAGGTTAGCACAAGAAGGGATAAAGGAAAGGGTTCAGGGGACCAGTCCAAGGAACAGCAAAACCAAATTCAAAGCAACTTGAATTGAAACCATGTAGCAATTCTGTTACATTGAAGCAGAATTGTAACTAATTTAATTGATTGACGAATGAAAGGAGAGTCTAATCTCAGATACTGTTAAAGACCACTCACTGTTCTTCTAAGGGGATGGCCAGGGAATAGAAAATCTAAAATATTAGGATCAATATCATTTCGTCTTTTTCCAACAGAACCACTGAGGTGGAGATAGGTTTCTGAATCACCATTCTCATTCTCCTTTGTGTGCTTTTGTAGCCAAAGTCTTCCAAGATTTTAAAAGTTTGGGCAGTTTGAACATAAGTGCCTTCCCCTCATGCTCACCTAACATGTTACTTCCCTAGCAAAGCTCTTAAAGGTTTTATAACTATTTGCAAATCCCCTTGATTTTGTTTGCACATTTCTTGAACTTCTTGGTCTCTAGTCAGCCCTCCAAATATTTGAGGCACTGAAAATTTGAGGCCACTGCTGTCAGTTGAGTCTTTCATGAACAGTCTGGGTCTACACAACATCACAAATTAGACAAATACTCAGAAAAATTTGTTTAGAAGACAAAAGGTGAATTGTTGATACAACACCAGTACATGGGTCTGGATTTTCAACGAGCATTGAGTTTTGCAACATTTCAATTTTGTGTCTTAAGAGATAAATGAAGTCCAAGTGCCTGAGCTGGGATCTGAGGTCCATATGTGCCTTTATCCTCACTGCATAAATCTAGCCCCCACTTTATAGCAGGTTTTCCCTGGAGACAGTCTCTGAGGGTTGTCTGAAACAATGCTGGAGAGCAAGGTAACTCTATAATGCTGTGGATGACTGGGACTCAGTCCCCAAGCTCACTTCCCAGCTCTTTTTCATTTGGCAATGCACACATACCCTTAGAATCCTTCCACTGTCTTTGAAAATGCACAGCTTCATCCAGAAGCTAATCAAGACTTTGGGAAAGCTGCCTTATCTCCTTTCAGATACACCTCTGTCCCTCCATTTGGGTAGAGTGGAATCCAAGGCAATTTTGGGACTAAATCCTCTCATAAATCTAGCCATTTATAAAAGAAAGAAATAAACTGAGATTCTTATGGGAATTTATTTTTCACAGTATTTGAAGTGTTGAGGAATACACATGGTGCAGGTATCTCTGTGGCTGCTATAGTGCCAGCTGCAGGCTGAGCTTTAGGTGGCAGGAGCTCAGTGGAGGAAGTTGTGAACTGGCACGGACCCTTTGAACAACAAATGGCATGGGGACCTGTGGCACCAGTCAGGTGCCTGGGCACTCAGAGGCATGGTAGGTGCTGAGGACTCAGCTGGAAGAACCCATACTTTCTCACACAAAGACGATAAGGATATAAAAACCCAGGGTATCCTTTGTTCAGGGTCCCTCTTCAGCGGCATCAGCTCAAGCTGTTGCTGCACCATGATAAAACTACTTAAAGGATCCAGAGATCTGAAACTCTGTTGTGGAAAACCTGGGGTCAAGCTGGTAGGGAAACCTGGTCTAACTGTGTGTGAGTGGGCTGTGTGGAGAGTCAGGTGGGGCACCCATGGGTTCACTGGAGCTGCCCACAGTGAAGGGGCTTCAGCCCCAGCATTGACAGTCTCAGGGGGTGGGTGTCTGTCTGCCAGAGTAGCACCTGAATGACCAGACAGCAAAGCTTCCTTACCAAAGAGCCATCACATATTTATGAAGATGTCATTTTGAGCACTTCAGAACATATTAGCTTATCTGAAATTTCAACCATTCAATCATTTTGTTATTATTGGTTCTGTCTATATTCAGAAAAAAGAAGCATAACCAAGAAAAATACCATGAGTAGGCAAAATTATTGGTTTTTCAACAACCTGCAAGCAGAAATGTCTTTATGCAAACAGCTTCAATATTACTTATGAACATAGGTGACCAAAAAGAGGAATTTCTGTCTAGTGAGAAAACTGGTTATGTCCAAATCCCTTCACACTTCCAAATAGGGGAAAAAGCATGAAGGGGGAGAAGGGAAGTTATAGCTCAGGCAACCATCTAGGCTATCAGGTCAGATCATACCTCCATGCTGTGTGACAGCCACAGATACCTGTGATGTATTTCATAGAGAAGACATAGAGTAGTATGTCATAAGCCTTGAATGGCAACTGAAGAGCTTGGCTCCACCCTTTGAAAAAGACGAGAGTATAGAACTGAAAAAAAAAGAATCCCTTTAGCATTTTCAGAGGACATGAACTAACATTAATACCCTTTTTTTTTTTTTTTTTTTAATTTGGATTTTATCGAGCAACTCACCAAGCATCCTAGATCCTCCCAGCTTGAGGCAACAATTGTTATGTGTTGATGGAAACATTTCAGAAAAAAAAAAATTTAACCACCTTCCTGTGGTAAATTTTGATTTTTATAAGAACCACATTTTCCATTTTTAAGATAGAATTTCCAAGCAACTCTTAACTATGGCTAACAAATATATCCATAACCATCAGGAATCATTGGTTAGCAAATGGAAAAGAAAACTCAGGTTCAAAACAAACAATGTGGGTTTGCAACCTTTTGTGGTTTCATCATAGGTATCACGATAACTAGTCTTCTTTTCCCCTAATGCCCAGCACCAAGACTTTATTCACTGTCTCAAGTCTTACAAAGAAAACAAAAATGTGAGTCCTGAATGTTCAACCACCCGCAAGCAAATAAAAACAACACAAAACACATTCTTTGCACATCTCTCAGTTTTGACTGGTTGGGGTCCTGACTCAAGAGTGTCGAAACTCTGGGGTTGCCAGCACTGCTTTTGTTTGTCACTAATAATCACTCATCCCAAGGAACATGTGGTTTATTGTCTCATGCCAGGCCTCCGATCCTCGGGGCTGAGGTTCCTTGGTGAGACAGCCTCTCCCAGGTCCAAGACACATTCTTCCGCATTATCGGAATTTTATTTTTTTAAGCATTAACTGTAAAAGAAATAGATCTTTCCCTTGATAGACATTATGATTTTTTTTTTTTAGATTAGTCTTGTTAGCCACAGACCTTTTGCAATGTTTCACTACCACTGATAACTGAGCAGAATGGAAAAGAACAAAAGTACATCCAGCCTACTGTTTCTTTGGTTTTAATTACTTTCTTTGCTTTGTCTAGAGACTTCTTGAATTATCCTCTTGGTGGAAATAAAGTTAAGCAGTTGGGCTTTGCTATGAAAATACTTAGCTGAGTCATAAGGGTTGGGGAAAAAGTAACACAGGATGAGCTGACAGTTGTATTGAGTTGTCTGGTAACCAAAACTACATTCTTCAGAAGCGCCCAGATAAATTGCATTTTCTAATGTGTTTTCATTCTCTACCTTCCCCCTGATAGAACAGTCCCCAGACTAGTCACTTGGTTTATATTGCCTTTTACAGGCAGGTTCAGACTCTCCATAAATACTGTCTGCCTCAAAGAAGGCAGTGCAGAGTCCTTCTATGGCTGCCATTCTAGGAAGAAGCTCCCATAAGAAAAGACTGCAATCCATTTTCTGCTTGGCAGTACCTCTGTGCAAGAAGCAAGTCCACTTCAACCACTGACTACAAACAATGTCCATTCTCTCCTCCTAGTTTCTTCCAGGAATATGGTCATCTCAGAACTACTCCAAAAATAGTCCTACAAACACGTCATATAGACAGAAATTTAGTGCAAACATTTTATGGGACCAAGCAGTTAAGCCAAAGGTTCAAATGCCCAAAGAGGGACTAATCTCTACTAACATCAAACAACAACTATATAATCATCCCAATAGAAGAAAGACAATTTTTACAGTGGGTATAGTCATTCACTTGAACAATCTCTTGAGGGGCATGGAGGTGTTCCCATCACTGGAGGTTTTTCCGGATGTGACTGGACAGGGTGATAGCTAACCTCATTAAGGCTCCCTTTCCCCCAAAAGGCTGGACCAGATGATCTTCTGAGTCCCTTTCCAACCTGGACTATTCCATGACTCTATGATGCATTAACTAGCAATCCAAACTCCATTATGGTTTTAAGCTAGTGAAAGGACTGAAAAAACAAGTCTTCTGAGGAGCAGCTG